>VYZM01021618.1:0-12752 GCA_013398915.1 Dromas ardeola
CCTGAGTAGGGGCAGCCCCATGACGAGACCCCCGGTGGTTTCCCCTGATGGGAACACCCTCGACTGGAGCGTCCTGAGCCAGGAGCATCCTCTGGTCAGGGGAGGCCATGGGGGGAACTCTGGAGTGTCCCAGCTTTCTGCACTTCAAGCGCCTGTGGGGGCTGAGATCTAGAGAGGCCAGTCCCCTCCTCACCTGAACATGGGGCTGGCCCAGTGGTCCCAGTGCTGGCTGCGCAGGGGTGGCAGTGCCGGAGAATGTGGGGCTGCCCCTACGAAGGCAGAGCCTGGCACAGAGGAGAGCCACCCTGCCACGGGCTGTATCTCCTGGTGATGGAGCCTGGGCTGACTTCTCCCTTCCATCTCCTGCAGTGGCTGCTCACCCCACGTTCCCCCCAGCCTTGGCCGATGGCCCCAACGATGGCGAGAAGCCCGCAGGGGGCAAGAGCAAAGCTGAGCTGCGAGCCGAGCGCCGGGCCAAGCAGGAGGCAGAGCGGGCCCAGAAGCAGGCCAAGAAAGCAGAGCTGAGCCAGGCAGCCACAGTGGCCAAGCCCAAACTGACTCCCACCGAGCCCCAATCGGGTAAAGCCATTGTCACTGGGGGTGGGTGAGTGGGGAGGGGGCTGTGGCAGGGCGGCACCACCTCACACACCCCTCTCCACCATCCTCACAGTGGTGAAGCGGCTGCCGGAGCATGTGCAGGTGGATGACCCTGCTGCCCAGAGGAAACTGGCCAAGAAGCTGGAGCGGCAGCAGGTAGGAGGATGGCTGGGTAATGCGCTGCATGCTCTAGGGCATCTGTGCTGCAGCAGGGTTGTGCTACGCATGTGGTGGGACCAGGGCCAGCTCTCCGGGGGGCCATGAGTGAGCGCTGCGTGTGACTGGTGGCGCTGGAGCGAGCAGGGCTGTATGGCAGCTTTGGGTAAGCCATCATCCACATGTAGTCGACAGCCAGCTGAATATGAGCCAGCAGTGTGCCCAGGTGGCCAAGGAGGCCACCAGCATCCTGGCCTGTGTCAGCACTAGTGTGGCCAGCAGGAGTGGGGCAGTGACCCTGTACAGGGCACTGGTGAGGCCCCACCTCGAGGGCTGTGTCCAGTTTTGGGCCCCTCACGCCAAGAAAGCCCTTGAGGGGCTGGAGCGTGTCCAGAGAAGGGCAACGGAGCTGGTGAGGGGTCTGGAGCAGGAGTCTGGTGAGGAGCGGCTGAGGGAGCTGGGGGTGTTCAGCCTGGAGAAAAGGGGGCTGAGGGGAGACCTTCTCGCTCTCTGCAACTCCCTGGAAGGAGGGGGTGGCGAGGGGGGGTCGGTCTCTTCTGCCAAGGAACAGGCGATGGGACAAGAGGAAACGGCCTCAAGTTGCGCCAGGGGAGGTTTAGGATGGATATTAGGAACAATTTCTTCATGGAAAGGTCTGCCAAGCCTTGGAAGAGGCTGCCCAGGGCAGTGGTGGAGTCGCCATCCCTGGAGGGATTTAAAAGCTGGGCAGACGTGGTGCTGAGGGACATGGGGTAGTGGTGGGGTTTGTCAGTGTTAGGTCGATGGTTGGACTCGATGATCTGAAAGGTCCCTTCCAACCTGGGCAATTCTATGGTTCTGTGGTTCTATGATCATCAATGCTGTTTGGCTACAGGTACCTCTGAGGCAGGACTATGGCACCAAGGTCAACCTGTTCTCCCACTTGCACCAGTACAGCCGGAAGAAGCCACTGACGCAGCAGATGAGGTATGTGGCCTCCCAGCCCAGGCCCCTGGCCATCATTTGGCTCTGTTTCGGCTGGCCCAGATGCAAAATGGCCCTAGTGAAGGGGTGTCCTGGTCCTGCATGTGGGACAGGCATGATGGGGTGGAGGGGGACCCCTTCGCTCGCTTTGAAGAGCAGCAGCAGGGGCAGACAGATGTCCTGCCTGTGGGGTGAGGAGAGCTGCCCTCAGGCGATGCAGGGCCACAGGAAAAGGATCTGTAGGGTCCAGACTGACAGCTCCCTTCTTGGGCCGTCCCTCAGGTTGTTTGGCTGGCAGCCTAGTGATGGGTTGGTTGTTCCTGGGCTGTAGAGGGTCAGTGCTCACAGCTCTCTCATGTTTGTCCCCACAGCATACCCTCCACGGTAATTCACCCGGCTGTGGTGCGCCTGGGCCTCCAGTACTCCCAGGGCATCATCAATGGCTCCAACGCCCGCTGCATTGCCCTGCTGGAAGTCTTCAAACAGGTATGTGAGCAGCTACCCCTGCCCACCAGGCAGCGAGGGCACCAGACACAGGCATCCCTTCCTCTCCATTGACTACTGGGGCTGTAGCTGTGCTCAGTCGTCTTCAGCCTCTTCCCTCTGACCATGCCCAGGGCTAAGCCCTGCTGATATCCTCTTCTGGCACTGGTGCGGTAGATTTGAGTTCCTGGAGCACCCCGTTGCCCTCCCTGTGAAAGTGTGTCAAGCTTAGCGATATGGTTTAGTCATGGTTTTTGTCAGTGTTAGGTTGATGGTTGGACTAGATGATCTGAAAGGTCCCTTCCAACCTAGGCAATTCTATGATTTTATGATTCTAAGCTGTGTGGTACACGCTTGTGCCTGGTCTGCAGCCTCCTGGGCAAGGGCAGTTGCGTGCAGTGCCTGAGCTCATGCTCTCTTCTCTTATCTCAGTTGATCCGGGATTACTCCACTCCCCCCAACGAGGAGCTGTCGCGGGACCTGGTGGCCAAGCTGAAGCCACACATCAGGTGAGGGCTGCCGGTGCCAAAGCAGAGGGAACCGAAGCTCTGCTGAGCGTGGGCCATCGGTCATCTCTGGGTTGGTACCCACCCAAACTTGGGCTGACTTTCCTGGGGCTCTGGGTTCCTGGGGCTCTTCCTGCCCACCACCCCCAGCCCAGCTGCACCCTCCCTCTTCCCCTCTGTGCCCTCCAGCCAGCTCGCAGCTAAGCCCATTTCCTCTCTGCAGCTTCCTGAACCAGTGCCGGCCCCTCTCAGCCAGCATGGGCAATGCCATTAAGTTCCTCAAGAAGGAGATTTCGTGCCTACCCGACACCCTGCGAGAGGAGGAGGTGAGTGGCCTCAGGCCAGCAGCAGGCTCCAGGGTGGAGGGACAGCCCTGGCGCAGGGACGGGGCGAGGTGGGATGCAGACCGGGAGCAGTGCTGCAGAGGAGCTAGAAGACTTGGCCATCAGTGTCGCCTCCCCCGCAAAGGGGCCGGGGTGCACCGCAGCAAACACTGGGCTGTTGGTGCCACTGGGCTGGGAGGACTGGAGCTCATCAGAAGCTCCAAATTGGAGCTCCAAACACGAAATGGGAGAAGCTGCAGCAGCCACACGTGGTCTCAATGAACGCAGCATAGGCCTGGCCAACAACCGGCATTGCACCTGCATCGAGAAGGGACTCTTGAGCGGCTGGAGGGCTTGTGGGCGGGTCTGGCTGGTGCTGTGCGCTGCAGGAAGGCGACAGCAGCTGGACGCCATGAGCTGCCCTTGCCCACCAGGGCTGCCTGTGAGAGCTTTGACAAATGAAGAAGAATGTGTTTTTTCAGTGCTCAGCTACGCCCATGGAAAAAGCTCCACAGGAGCCCATTGCTGTGGAGCAAGGGCAGGGTGGTGGTACAGGTCAGGAGGACCCTGTTGGAGCGGGGCCAGAGGAGGCCCCGGAGACGCTGGCAGGGCTGGAGCCCCTCTGCTGGGAGGACAGGCTGAGAGAGCTGGGGGGGTTCAGCCTGGAGAAGAGAAGGCTCCGGGGAGACCTTCCAGCCCCTGCCAGGCCCTCAAGGGGCTCCAGGAAAGCTGGGGAGGGACTCTGGATCAGGGAGGGGAGCCATGGGACGAGGGGGAAGAGTTTTACACTGGAAGAGGGGAGATTGAGATGAGATCTGAGGAAGAAATTCTTTGCTGTGAGGGTGGTGAGCCCCTGGCCCAGGCTGCCCAGAGAAGCTGTGGCTGCCCCATCCCTGGAGGGGTTCAAGGCCAGGTTGGACGGGGCTTGGAGCAACCTGGGCTGGTGGGAGGTGTCCCTGCCCAGGGCAGGGGGTGGGACTGGATGGCCTTTAAGGTCCCTTCCAACCGAAACCATTCTATGATTCTATGACCCCTGAGGCTGCGTGGCCAGTGGGTTGAGAGGAGTCGGGATGGAGGGTCTGAGCAGTAAAATCTCCATGGGACGACCAGAGCGACTGCCCCAGGAGATGCGGGGGAGACAGTGGGCAGAGCTGGGCAGGTCTGATGGCAGCTTGAACACGTGGTGAGGCACCATGGTCTGCTGGGAGGCTTGTGCAGGGACAGGAGTGGCCCCATGTGTCCTGCAGAGTCCCTGGGGAAGGTGCCATGCAGAAAACAGCAGGGCAGGGCTCGCTGCTTGCAGACAGAGCCAAGCCCGCAGTCCTGCCAGGCTGCAAGGGACAGCAGAGCGCGGGCCATGCTGTATGTGATGGCACTGTCTTCCCAGGCAAAGGAGAAGCTGCAGGACACTATTGACAAATATCTGCGGGAGAAGATTGTTTTGGCAGCTGAAGCCATTTCGAGGTCGGCCTTTGAGAAGATAAATGACAACGATGTGATCCTGGTGTACGGATGGTAAGAGGAGAGCCAGGGCAGCCAGGCCAGCGGGTGAAAAAAGGCAACAGAGCAGCTGAGTGGACCCGGGAAGGTCTTGAAAAAGCATTTTTTCAAGGGTGGGGAAGCCAGCGTTGCCCAAGCCTGGGGGAGGGGTTGCAGCTCTGCGTCCAGCAACCAGAAATAAAACAAGCAGGGAGCAGGGGCGGTCAGGGGCTGCCGGCCAGAACTTGGCTCTGGTGTGGAGGTGGTAAATGGAGGCCCAGGGGAGATGTTTGTGACCAGTGGGGCAGGACAGTGGGCATATGAGGGTGTCAGGACAGAACAGGGCATAACCCTGGGGTCAGCACTTGCTAACTGGCTGTGGATGTATTGTCAGTGCTTTAGAAGAAGCAGAGAGCTCGTTAGGACTCTTGTCCCATCCTGGCAGACGGACGGACGGATGAGCTGGCATCACAAGGTGGTGACGGAGCACTTTCTGCTGGGCAGCTGCCGAGGGGAATGCTAAACTGCCTCTGTGGTGCTGGCAGGCCTGGCTGTGTCCCCGGAGCACCCCGCTGCCCAGGGTTCTGTCCTGACAATGGTGTTTCTGATTTCTCCGCACAGTCTCCAGATGCTGGAAGCACTGTAGCCCATGGACTCATTAGAGGAACAAACAGGAGAGTCTGGTCAAGTAGCCTTATGGCAGCCTATACTGCTGCGTTAGCGTCTCATGCTCCATTTGTGAATGCCTGAGTTTGCAGTGCCTGCCATTTCAGCTAACCGGGACTGCCAGACCTGCCGGCCTGTACTGTTACGGTGGTGGGCCACACCTTGACGGGGCCAAGAAATGTCTGACAGAGGTGTAAAACCATTGCCATCAGTGAAGCCTGTACCAAAGGCTCGTCCGTGAGACTTTGCTGGTCCCATTCAGGGCTCAGCACTGTCCCCGGCTTGCATGTGTCCAGAGTTAAGTGTTTCAAGAAACCCAGATTCACTGCTTCTTCAATACGGGGCATTTACAGAGCAGCCGTGGCTGTTTACTGGCATTTTAAACAAGCTGCATCAAAGTCAAATCTCAGGAAGCAAAAATAGGGAAGCTCGTTCTTCCTTTGAGGGTCTGTGGGAGAAAGCAGAGGTGGGGAAAGGAGGCAGAGACCACTGTGGCAAAAGAGCCTGGGTGTGATGTGAGTCCTGGGCGATCGTCAGAGGAAGGGGCAGGGGCAGGAGGCCAGCATGGGTCTGGAGCATTATGAGGGGGAAACTCGGAGAGGGTTTGGAGGGGGATCCCTTAGTGTGGTCATGGAGGGGTTGGGGTCAATGCTGCTTGCAGGGAGGGCTGAGACATCTCTTTTCCCAGGGGTGATTCTTTGAGTGAAGATGGGGAGAGGGAGCAAGTGTAGCAGGAGGGGGTCTAGAAGGGGCAGCGCTGGTAACAGCAAGGGTGGACCTCATCTCTGCCCGGACTTGTCTCCAGGCAGCACTACTAGCCCATCAGGGTCTCAGTGGGAGCCCAACTCCCACCCTGGGTAAGAGATGTTGGTCTGTTTGTGCTGGATGTGCCTGGGGACATGCCGTGGCAGCCAGCCCCTGCTGTCGGGCACCTGCCCAGGCTGTCCCCAGGGTGAGACCCTGTGCTAATGCTCAGGAAACCTCCTGCCCGGCCGGCACCTGATAAGTCCCGCACCGCACCAGGAAGGTCTCCTGGCGCTGGGCTGTGTTTCTGGGCGAGGCTGGTGGGACGGGGCAGCCTCCTAACTGGTGTCTGACAGCTCTTCCCTGGTGAACCGCACACTGTGCGACGCCCACGTGAAGAAGGGCCGGGCTTTCCGTGTGATTGTGGTGGACAGCCGGCCACGGCTGGAGGGACGGGAGACGCTGCGCCGGCTGGTGCGAAAGGGCATTCACTGCACCTACGTGACGATCAATGCCATTTCCTACGTGCTGCCCGAGGTGAGGAGCAGAGCAGGGCTGTGCCGGGGGAGACTGCGTTGTGGAAAAGGTGCCAACAGATCCCTGCGCTTCCCTGACAGGTATCCAAAGTGCTGCTGGGAGCCCACGCGCTCCTGGCCAACGGCTCCGTCATGTCCCGGGTGGGGACGTCCCAGATAGCCCTGGTCTCCAAGGCCTACAACGTGCCTGTGCTGGTATGCTGTGAGACCTACAAGTTCTGTGAGCGAGTGCAGACGGACTCTTTCGTCTCCAACGAGCTGGGTAAGGCTTTGTCCCCTTCCTGCCCCCTGGGAGCTGCTCCCTCTGCCCGCTGCTGGCCAGGACGGACTGATCTGCCCTGCCATTCCCCTTCCTGGCCGAGAGGCCACCACTCGGAGGAAGGGTGGCCTGGGAAGCAGCGGTCCTGCGTGCTCCTGGGGCAGGATGGAGAGCTGCCCTCCCTCCCCCTGATCCTGCCTGCTGCTCCTCTCTCCGCAGATGATCCCGATGACCTGATCGTGCTGCGGAAGGGCCAGGCCCAGCTGGGCGGCTGGGCAGAGAACAAGTCCTTGCGCCTCCTCAACCTGGTCTATGATGTGACGCCGCCTGACCTGGTGGATCTGGTCATCACGGACTTGGGCATGATCCCCTGCACCTCCGTGCCTGTCGTCCTGCGTGTCAAGAATGTGGATCAGTAGGAGAGCCAGCTGCACGGACCCTAATAAACCAGGCCCCACAGTACACCTTGTCTGCCTTCTGTGGGGTGACAGGAGCCTGGGTGGCCAGTGTCACCACAGGCCCACTCTGCGCTGTCCTTGGGCACACTGGCACTTGTGCCCACTCTGCCCGACCCCTTGCCTCCCACTCCAGGCTGCAGCGGGGAAGGATCCTCCCTGTCCCTGGGACCTGGGGGAAATGGTGATGCTGGTTACAGCCCCTGGATGCAGCGCTGGCAGCCGGTGGGGCTGAGCTTGGGGAGAGCTGGGCACCTCTGACTCCCTGCAGTGCCTTGGGGGTGCCAGGGCTGCTCCCACCACGAGAGGGGCTCGGTGCAGGGCCCGGACCGAGCTGGGGGCTCTGGCAGGTGGAGGGGGTGTCCCTTCTGCAACGTTCCCGTCCCTTCCTGCTGTGGTGACATCGGCACTCAGCGCAACTTCAGGCAGGGATGGCTGTGGGCTGTGTGTGCCACCCCCCTACAGCCTGGCACCGCCAGTGCTCTGCGCGGTCCCAGCCCCGGGTGGGCAGCCGGAACGGCAGGGGGCCCGCGATTGTGGCCTCTGCCCCAAAAGGGGTGTTTTTATATCCCGGTGTCACCTCCGCCGGGGGAGCCCAGGGCGCCGGTGGGGAGACACCTGGCCCCGGAGCAGGGACGAGGGCGGGGCCTGTCGGGAGGGGGCGGGGCCATGCAGAGCGCGCCGCGGCCGCCAGAGGCCCTCCGGGGCGGTGGAGGCGCGGCCTGGGAGGCGGGGATATTCAGATGAGGTGATACCGCCAGGCATGCCGCGAGACAACCCCGCCACGCCGCTGGCCGCGGGTGAAGGCGGTCGCTCGCGGATCGGTGCCGGGGCAGAACGCGGGGCGTGAGGTGTTGTTGTGCGCGGGTGGAGCGTGTCGTGCGTGCGTTTGTGGCCGTGTGTTGTGTGTGCGTGCGGCGGCGTGTGTGGTGTGCGGTGTGTGGGTGTTGTCATACTTACCTGGCAGGGGAGACACCATGATCAAGCAGGTGGTTTTCCCAGGGCGAGGCTCATCCCCTGCACTCCGGGTGTGCTGACCCCTGCGATTTCCCCAAATGCGGGAAACTCGACTGCATAATTTGTGGTAGCGGGGGACTGCGTTCGCGCTCTCCCCTGATCTTACGTGTCAGAAGAAAAACATAAGATCTTATAACAGCGCAACTCTTGCGATTTTTACTATCGCGGGTGGGGTCCTTCTTTCTGCACTGCTGCGGGCTGGCATGTGCTGCTGCTGGGACGCGTGTAATACTATGATCGGGTCTGAGCTTGGCGAGAAAGCACTGAGGGATGTCTGTCATGTCACCTCCCCATTAGCATCATCCTCCATGTCAGTAACTGGTGGGATTGGTAAATGCAGTCAGACTTCAAGAAGAGGAGGAATTTGACACATCATCATCTGAATCCATATCAGACAAAGCATTTCCCCTGTCTCCATCCCAGGCTGCTGGGTCAGTGTATGAAGCTTCACATGAAGAGTTCTGTCTTCTATCGCAGCTGGAGAACACGGTCAGGTTTTTCGTTGGGAGACAACTTTGAGTGCACCCTCAGCAAGTTTGCCGACGACACCAAGCTGTGTGGAGCAGTTGACACACTGGAGGGAAGGGAAAACATCCAAAGGGACATGGACAGGCTCGAGAAGTGGGCCTGTGCAAACCTCATGAAGTTCAATCAGGCCAAGCGCAAGGTCCTGCACCTTGGTTGTGGCAATCCCAGGCACAAATACAGGTTGGGCGGAGAATGGCTGGAGAGCAGCCCTGAGGAGAAGGACTCGGGGGTGCTGGTGGATGAGAAACTCAACATGAGCCACCAATGTGCGCTTGCAGCCCAGAAAGCCAACTGCATCCTGGGCTGCATCAAAAGAAGTATGGCCAATGGGGCGAGGGAGGGAATTCCACGCCTCAGCTCCACTCTGGTGAGACCCCACCTGGAGTACTGCATGCAGCTCTGGAGTCCTCAGCACAAGAAGGGCATGGACCTGTTGGAACAGCTCCAGCAGAGGGCCACGAAGATGATCAGAGGGGCTTCTCTGCTGTGAGGACAGGCTGAGAGAGCTGGGGGGGGTTCAGCCTGGAGAAGAGAAGGCTCCGGGGAGACCTTCCAGCCCCTGCCAGGCCCTCAAGGGGCTCCAGGGAAGCTGGGGAGGGACTCTGGATCAGGGAGGGGAGCCATGGGACGAGGGGGAAGAGTTTTACACTGGAAGAGGGGAGCCTGAGATGAGATCTGAGGAAGAAATTCTTTGCTGTGAGGATGGTGAGCCCCTGGCCCAGGCTGCCCAGAGAAGCTGTGGCTGCCCCATCCCTGGAGGGGTTCAAGGCCAGGTTGGACGGGGCTTGGAGCAACCTGGGCTGGTGGGAGGTGTCCCTGCCCAGGGCAGGGGGTGGCACTGGATGGTCTTTAAGGCCCCTTCCAATCCAAACCCCTCTATGATTCTGTGACGTGGGCTTCGGCTGTGGCTGGATGCTGCTCAGTAGCCGTAAGAGCAAGTGTCCCTTCGCGGTGCTGCTTTTGTGATGATCTCGGACCTGAGGAGACGGGTCAGGGACCAGGTGGATCCCTCCATGGGTGACTGGCGTGCGGGGGACAGCGCCCAAACAACCCTCCGAGGCCGGGCAAGGGCGGGGCCGGGGCGGGGCCGGTTCCTACGACGTGTCGCGCGTCCTGCTTCGGACCGCGCCCCTTCGGGTAACAGCCTTGACAACAACCACCACGGTACGCTAGACGCACACATCACCAGTTCTCTGTGTTTTTTCTTTTCGACACGTAAGATCAGGGGAGAGCGCGAACGCAGTCCCCCGCTACCACAAATTATGCAGTCGAGTTTCCCGCATTTGGGGAAATCGCAGGGGTCAGCACACCCGGAGTGCAGGGGATGAGCCTCGCCCTGGGAAAACCACCTGCTTGATCATGGTGTCTCCCCTGCCAGGTAAGTATGACAACACACACACACCGCACACCACACACGCCGCCGCACGCACACACAACACACGGCCACAAACGCACGCACGACCCGCTCCCACCCGCGCACAACAACACCTCACGCCCCGCGTTCTGCCCCGGCACCGATCCGCGCAGCGACCGCCCTCAACCGCGGCCGGCGGCGGCGTGNCCGCCTTCCCCCGCGGCCGGCGGCGGCGTGGCGGGGCCGGCTCCCGGCATGCCTGGCGAGGGAATGATCTGCATGGACACGCCCCTGACCGTAAGGCCGCGCCTCCGCCGCCCCGCAGCGCCTCTGCAGGCTGCGTCGCGCGCTGCATGGCCCCGCCCCTTTCTTAAGACCACGCCCCTTCACGCCAGGCCCCGCCACCTTCCGCCAGGCCCCGCCCTCCACAGCAGGGGGCGGGCGGCGGGGCTGCAGAGGAGGTCGCTACGTCAACATCAGTTCACGCCTTTGTTAATTAAATCTTGCTGCCGCGCTGAGGCCCCGGATCATGCTGGCACGTATTGTGTAACTGCGGGGGCTGGAAAAGGCCTGTGAAGCGATGGCTGGGTTCCTGCCGCATGCCACGATGAGCCGTGCAGACCCATGGCATCTCTCAGGGTCAGGAGTTACGGCGGAATGGCCCCCGATGCCCTGGGAGCTCAGGATCCATTGCTGCTGGGGCCCTGCTCTCCTGGCACCCACTCCTGCTGCTAGACTTTATAACCATTTGCAGTCAGCATCCAAACCCATCCACCTCCTCCTCTTCTCTTCTTCCCCATCCCCGATGCACCCAGCATCATTCGTCTGGTCCCCACTTGCACCATCCAGACCTCCTTCCAGCTTCTCGCACCAGTTTGCTTCAACGTAGCATCAGTTGAACCTTCCCATCCACACCCACCAGATTTAATAAACCCAACCAGACCTTAGTGCTGTCCCATGCCTAGGAGCCGTTCCCACCAGTCAAAAGTTTTTCCTCCAAATTTTTCCTGCAGTATCTGAAGTTTTCCTAGAATTTTATGTATGACTCTTTCTGTTCTCTGACCTTGCTCTGCACAAGTACAAGCACGTGCTGTTGTCCCACACACCCCCCAGCCCACGAGCAGCTGGCACGTCACCAAGAGCCGCTCTGGTCTGTGGGTACTGGGGTTTGCCTCACCACAGGCATGAGGCTGGAACCGCGTCACCCACAGCACCCACCCCCTCCCACACAGGGGCCTCGGCAGCAGCTCCTCCTGCGACCACTCCCCCAGGCAGGGAGGATGGCTCACACAGGCAGGGGAACCACCGTGCCCGAGGCCTTCACCCCTTTGTTTATTTTGTTAATCAGCCAGTGTGTGTGAGAAACACCACTGGGATGGTTTTTGCTACAAAGGCTCCGGGGATAAACCCCCGAGACTCCCAGTGCCTCCCCATGGCCAGCAGCAGAGGGATGGGAGGTGGGTTGGTGTTTGCTGAGGGAGTGCGAGGCCCCATGGAGTTCCAGGCAGGTCTGCGGTGCTGTAAGTGCTGGCGCTTACCAGCCCCTCTCCTTCCCCATGGAGGGCGCTTTCACAGCACCGTGTGCCCATGGGGTGGCTCCTCCATGGGCGTCCACTCTCGCCGTGCTGTTGCCGGTGCCTGGACCCCCACAGTCCGGCACTGGAGTTACGGGCTGTGGGTGCTTTCCTCCATAGACCTTCCAGGTGCTGTTGTATTGACCTGTACCGGAGACCGGTACAAACCAGTACCACCCGGCAGCGTCCTGCCGGCCACCGGAGCCCGGCCCGATGTCCGAGGACCGGGCTCTCGCCGGCTGCGGGACCCGACTCTCGCCTTCCCTCGGCGGGTTCGGCCGCAGCGGAGCCGGGTGCCCCGGGGCGGGGCGGGGCCTGGTGTGAGGGGCGTGGTCTTGAGAAAGGGGCGTGTCCATGCAGATCATTCCCTCGCCAGGCATGCCGGGAGCCGGCCCCGCCACGCCGCCGGCCGCGGGTGAAGGCGGTCGCTCGCGGATCGGTGCCGGGGCAGAACGCGGGGCGTGAGGTGTTGTTGTGCGCGGGTGGGAGCGGGTCGTGCGTGCGTTTGTGGCCGTGTGTTGTGTGTGCGTGCGGCGGCGTGTGTGGTGTGCGGTGTGTGTGTGTTGTCATACTTACCTGGCAGGGGAGACACCATGATCAAGCAGGTGGTTTTCCCAGGGCGAGGCTCATCCCCTGCACTCCGGGTGTGCTGACCCCTGCGATTTCCCCAAATGCGGGAAACTCGACTGCATAATTTGTGGTAGTGGGGGACTGCGTTCGCGCTCTCCCCTGATCTTACGCGTCCAAAGACAGATGTTGAAATTAACAGTGCAGACTGGTTGTCCTGTAGCTTGTATTAGCGATGTTGCGCGGCTCCTTTCTTCTATCACTGTCGCGGTAACTGGCACGGCAGGCCAGCGTGCGCTGCCGCCGGGAAACGCATGAATGACTTCTCCGCTCTGCCATTGTGCTGTGTCACCTCACACATCCCGACTCCGACCTCTTGCCTCCTCGCTTCGGGGGTTCCGCACCGCCCTGTCCACGCGTGGCCGGCCCCGGCTCCGCCCCGCCCGTCAGTAATGACGTGCCCGTGACGCCATCTCCCCGCGCCTTTCCGCTTTCCCTGCTGGCGGCGGCGCGGCCCGCAGCGGCCTCCCGGATGGGGGCCCACG
>VYZM01021634.1:6353-17500 GCA_013398915.1 Dromas ardeola
ATCCCAGAGCTTCCTCTTCCAGTCACTCCTTTAAGAAAATGAGTAATTCCTGTTCCTCTGTAAGAGAGCATTTTCCTGCCCGGGATTTGGACCTAATCTTTAAAATTGTATATGGGGGGGGTCTCTCTTTGCTAAAGGAGCCTTAGAACACCTACCCATGAAAGCATAATTTGGAATAGCCAACCTTTCTGCTGAAACTTCGTGTGCACACATTAATATGCTCAGAGACAATATGAAATTAGGTGTAGCCTGATGACCACCACAGTAAGAACTGGCAAAAAAGAAGTATGGAACTCAGTCTGTGTTTTCATTTAACAACACTTCTTTAACTGGGGATCACCCTATGGTGCACTACAGTACCTTTATACCTTGGGCTCTCTAACTGTGTTGTTCAACAGTAGTTTTAGTATGCTGTTCATAAGCACGCAGAGAGGCATGAAGGGAGGTTACTTACTAGTTGATTTTCAAGAGCTGTCTCTACGCATTGACACAACCAATCTGCCTTGCCCTCGCTTTGGAGCTCTAGCTCCGATTTTTAACACTTGGCAGGCACGCCATAAGAAGCAGAAGCAGGTGGGTCACACTGCATTTGCTTAAAGAGATGGAAAAACTGACATTGCTCCCATGTGAGGATACTACTTCATTCCCTATGAAATGGCATTTCTGTGCACTGACAAAGCTTGGTGCCAGAAATACTGAATCCTAATACTTCAGTGTGAAGAGGCAGTTCTAGAAGAAGTTGTTAGTGACTCCTATTCAAATTTTGCTGTGTTCTTTACTATAATTTTTTCCAAGTGCTTATGCTTATGTTATGTTGAATCACGTATTTATATACTTCTGTGCTTATAAAACATATAGCATTGAATATGAGCTTACCTTTTACAGTTTTGCTTTCCCAGTGCAATGATGTAAACGTCTACGTACGTGTGCAGAACACTGGAGAATTAGACCTATGTATAATAGCGTACTAAATTTGACGACTGCTTCCAGCTGCATGACTTCAGAGGAGGTTTTATAACTTGAGGGATTTTGCAAGGAAAAAAAATAATATATATTTCAAGCATGACTCATTTTTAATCACAAAAGAGAATGCAAAGTACTTGCTTTTAGTAAAATTAAAAGAGAAGAGAAACAAAAAGTATTTCTGAAAGGTCTTAGTGTCATAAGATTAGAAGCATGACACTGAAAGCTAAGAGAAAAATCTAAGTAGGCAAGAAAAATCTTTTTTTTTTTCTAGAATGTTTGTCTTTTACAAAAAGCCTACAAGGGTTTTTTTGTGTTTGTTTTTTTTTTCCTATAAACATTTGCTTCATTGTACTGATTCTCAGAATAGTGGGAATTGTTAGTTGGATGAATAAAATGATCGTGAAATAAATGAGTACAAACATACAAACACTAATTGTTGTACTTGAATGTATCTGTTGTCAACCTTTGCAGGTTGTCTTGCAGATGTACAGTTCCATTGGCCCCAAATGGTACTTACTGAACATTTATTTTTTATTTGTTTGGGCCACGCCAGTATTACACAGGCAGCATGAAGGAATAATGAGCTGCATTCTTTGGGTTACTGAAGAGTCAGCACAAATTGTGGGAACAAATAACAATCAGACAAGGCAGTGTTTTATAACATCAGGACTGCAATCCATCTTTGGAATCTTTCAAAGCTGGGCTAATAAAGGCCCACTTACAATCCCCAGCAGAGTACAGTTTAATTAAATTTGTCCATTAAAGGACTCCTTCCCCTCCCTCTACATTTTAGAAATTAATTCTGCTTTCTGCCTGTTGTTCTTTCTACATCACAGATGCACTGAGCCTTCGTAACCGACAGGTCATCTGCGTCACACTGAAAGTCCTCCAGCACCTGGTGGTGTCGGCTGACATGGTGGGGGAGGCCTTGGTGCCCTATTATCGGCAAATCCTCCCAGTCCTAAACATCTTTAAGAATATGAATGGTGAGTTATCCTAACAGACGCCGTGTCTTTCGACCCCTAAGGTAATAAGGGGCTTGAGGCAGGGTTAATTAACAACGTAGTTAAGATTTATTACTGTATATAAACTCAAATCCATTTGGAGCTCTAAATAATGTAAACCCCCTCTCTTACTATTCCCTAAGGACGCACTGAAATTAACAATTTCATTTATTACTCCTTGCACGTACAGTTTATTTAATGCAGTACAGAAGCACTGAAGCAGTTCTATAATCTTCCAATAATTAAATTGTAAAGTTTTGTAACAGTCTTTTGAATACATTAATAAATTGCAAAGGTTTTTTCCTCCCTCCAACACATTAGTTCAGTCCAGCCTTTTTATTCCATTCTGTGCTCTTCATAAGCAATTCACCGCTACCAGCAGGCTTAAGAAAGAATAAAAATAAAAGTAGCAATCAAACTAATTAATTTGAGGGTCAAGAGAACTCCTTGTTGTAGAAAAATTTCAAGTTACATAATATCTAGCAAAACAGTGAAGTTTGAAGTTATTGCTGCTCACTTAGCAGGTTTTATTATAGAGAAATGTAGAACTAATTTGTATCTACAGTTGAGTATGTTGTTTTCTTTGTAATACAAGCCTGTATTGCCAGTTTCAGTCTTTAATAGCTGGCGCTGTGAGTACTGTGAGTATCATATGCTGTGGATGCAGTTAAACCACAGTCACCAGCTGAAATCAACATGATGCATCATGCTTTTGCCAAACTAATCTTTAAAATATTTTTATAGTAGTAAATCTATCTGTACTTATCTGTTCAATTATCTACCAGGTTACTGACTTTCTGTTACTGACATGCAGCCATATAGATCAAAAGAAGTTAATTCCTCACAATCTTGCAAAAGAGGTTTTTCATGAAATTCATGGCACTTTAATAGTTATCTACAGGACTGCTTCCTATTATACTTTCTGTTTGCATTACTACAGAACGTATTATCTTATATTTACTCTTTAGCGAGTATAAGATTCACCTCAGATTGAAAAATGCCTGTCCAAAGAATTACTCAGAGACTCAAATGAGATTTAGATTTTAGATCCCTTTAAATACATATATGTCTGTGACTCTGTTTTGCTTAGTGACAAACTTGCAGTAACATATGGAATTCCACAAGTGCAACGTGGTTCAGATGACAGCTGTGGCTTTCTAGAAGTTGTGGGATGAAAGGTTATGAATAAAATCCGTAGGTTGAAATTAAGTCATTTCAGTAGGCCTCCTTATGAATTAGAAGATTCCCCCCTAACAGATCCAATTTCAGTATCTGGCACAAAACAAGACCGTAAAAAGAAGGACTCTTACTGATTAATGAAAACACAATACATGCTTTTTTCCAAATTTCAGCCTGAAGTAGCCCATAAATTCTCTTGACTAGGCTTTTCTGCAGTGATTTTAGATGAGTAATAGGGAAAGCTCATGTGTAACCAGGTACATAGCTTAGCAAGGCATTAAACACATTCTAAATATATCCTAAGTTCTGATTGTATTGTGAGCAAAACAAAACATATTTTCAACATATTTGCATGACATCTGTGCTATGTGAATTTCTGCCTATATCAAACTACACTAAATCTTGATATTTGGCATTTAAGAAATAAAAAACAAAAAGAAATGAAAAGTAATAGTTCAAAATCAATGCATTTTATTAAAGCATTACTTTTTTTCAGGACTAAAGGTTTTGTAAATTCAGTATTACCAGCAATGAAATGGATACTATTTGCAAGGCCTACCATATGAAACTGTTCAATTTATTCAGCGCTTGCATACGGCTGATAGGGAAAGATTCTTCCTCTGTCTCCCCCTGCCTCAAAAATCTTATTATTCCTTTCCTCCTTCACTGGTGGTTGACAAAAAATGTATGCTTCCTTCCTTCTCTTTTCTGTCTCCCATATGCTTAATAGGCAACTAAGGTGCAGGTCTTTGCTTCCTGCCAGGAAAGTGTGGAGACTGATCCAGCCTATTTTCTCCACTGCTTGTTCATACAGGTGAAAGATGGGGACAGGGAGTGTACGCTCTTCTTCCTTTTATGTATAGCTTGAGAAAGGAGGAGTTGTGATACATCTTCCAGGAGTTCTATGAATTGCAATCAATTAAGTCTGGCACTGTGGAATTTTGTCCAGAATTAAGGTAGCAGGAAGGAGCCATATTTTAATCATTGCAACCTTGCTAGCTCAGTATCTATCTGCTGAAAGAAACCCTTTCCCAAATTGAGCATCTATGAATACCACTCTCACACTAAACAAGCTTGTAGTCAATAGAACATTTTTTTAAAAAAGAGTATTAATAAGACATTAAGGTCAATTTACCTAAAGGTCAAGTTACCTGGTGACCAGTTCAGAACAAACCAAAGGAAGTGATTCTATATGCAGTGTGTGTGATGTGAAGCTCTGGTACGCCTAGCCCCAAATTCTTTGGATACCAAAAGTTTACGTGGGTTCAGTGGAGGCTCAGAAATGTCATAAATAAGAATCTATTGTTTGTTTAGTAAAACACATGGATCACCTCCGGCTCATGGCATTCCTAAATCACAACATGGTGGAAGCTGAGAAAGTATTAAGTGAAGTACCATAAAAGCCTGTCCTACATTCACATTGCCTAGTCGTCTTCTTTTGAGAGACACGGTCCGGACTGGATGGGCATTTGCTATTATCTAAAACATCCATCCTTATATTCTTCCTGCACTGGTCCCTAGCAAACTTGCAGAAAATACTCAATTCCCATTGAGTTTAAAAATGTTCTGAATATAGGTTGGTTCCTCAGAAATTTTATTCATACTACATACCTCCGATTTGTCTGATTTGTGATTCACCTCATGATAGTAGACAGGCTTATAAACAAAACAGTAAAAAATGTGCATTGGTAAGATCTTATGGTTCAGATATCAAAAAGAGGTATTGAGTACAACAAATATAGAATGTTGTCTTAGCTTCAGCTTGTCACATGCTTACCTCCTGAGTTGTTCTTCAGCCAACAAAATTGGTAAATCATTGTTAAGAGTTCCCAGTGTTACCTGAGTTCAGAATATAATAATAGTCTGAGAAGTTCCCAGTTCCGTCCCACTTAAGTCTAAGCAATTCTTTCCAAATTCCCATCTGTTTCGCAACACTGAGGCTACAGTTTCACAGTCAGCAACAGTGGTGTTTAGTTGCCATTGCCTTCATGGGGCACTCTATGATAAAAAAGGAGGTAGCCTTGATGACTCTCCCTGTAGGCAAACATTTGGTGCAGCTCACTGTGATTCCCACTGCAGATTTTTACTGGATTAGCCAAGGAGGCTCTGAACTATGTAAATCCTCTTTTCTGGGATCTGATGTCTTTGGTGCTTAAAGATGATATCTCCTTGCTCCTATTCAGCCTGCTGACAAACTGCGTCTTAACCAGCCTTAAGTGTTTCTGTATGCAGAGTTATTAATGCATTATTTTTCATTGTATAACGAATATTGATTATTCATGTAAACACGGTTTCTCATATGTTCCTTTGCATTTCCATTGTGCTTTTGACATTTCCACTTTTTTCTACTTCCATCCATTACCTCCAAATCACCCTGTCATTATTTTGTAAACATAGCCTTTTTTAAATTAGCAGGTTTTGATACTGATATCTTTTCCTATCTTACAATGTCTCCCAAACGTGCTTGTCTCTAAAATTGAGTGTCTTATAATGATTATGTTGTCTGGATAACTGCATAATACCAGCAAAAATGGTAAAGAACTAGTGACCTTTTGGAACAGAAGATAATCTAGGTATTGAATTTTAAAATTTTAGCACCCATAATAAAAATCCTTATTAAAAGATTTTGGTCTGCTGCATAATGCCTTTTAGTGGAGTACATTTTTCTTGTAGTTTCATATATCAAAGAAATAATTTTTATTTTGTTTTCTGAATTATCTGTAATTTTATGTCAGTCTGTGAGAGCACACAGTATAAATGGAATTGCTGTTAACCAACAAATTAAGGTATACCAAATAAATTTTATCATTAGAGTTTGCAGCCCACAAAACAGACATAGTTCAGGTAAGTGATTGCCCGGCATATATTCTGTAATTTGGATCTCTGGAATTACAGAAATGGAGAAGAGGGTCTATTGGTTAGATATGGGCAAATTCTGCCATTTTCTATCCATTCCTATTTCTCATGTACAGGTGACTTTACTACTGGTAATTTTTTTAAATTAAAAAAAAAAAGTAAAAGTTTTAATTATTGAAAACATCTAAAACATGCTCACCCACCTGAGTTGTAAGATACAGGTGAAAATAAATCAATACAACCTAAGTTAGGAAGGCCAGGGGAAAGATCCAAGCCTCCTAAAATAGTCTGTCTGAAAGCCAGAGGAGAGCGAGCTCAATGAACTTCTGAAGAGTCTCAGTGAGCAAGGGGCTCAAAGCGTACTTGGTGTGTCTGAATCTGTGCCCTCTCTGGACCTGAAGGTCCTGACTCGCAGTAGACATTTCTTTCCACTTGGGTGCCCAAGTGCTCTCTTGCAGAGCATTAAGACGTAAAAGAGCAAAGTTCTGTTGCTGGTGATGCTACCACTAGTGTCTTCTTATTGGTGGAGGCAGTGAGACCATCCTCACCAACTGGCCACGGTGTGCTTTGAAAAAGCTTTGTGTTGAAACTGTTAGTGAGTCATAAGGCTGGCAGGAGAGCAAGAGAAGGGAACATAAATTAATCCCAGTGATTGGGGAATACTCATGAAATGTAGGAGCTGTTTGTCTAATCTCGGCAGGCTGGGAGGGGACTAGCAGTCTTTAAGCAAGCTCCCCAACACATGGACTATTATACAAATGTGCTACTATGTAATATAAGAAAAAATGTATAGACTTAAATGGAAATGTTCTTCCTTTTTTTTGCATCACAAAACCTTTTCTTTTGGGGTGTCTTATTTTCTAAGCTGCCTTTTATGAATCTGAGTTAATCTGAGGTAAATAATTTAAGTACAAATAGAATAAGTTTGTTCTTTTATGAAAGCCGGCAGAAGATAAAAATGAAAGGAAAAAAGAAAGTAGTCTTCAGAGCCTGGAATATTTTATTAGGGTGCATGTTTACCAGAATACTGTCTGAAAAAGAAACCTGTTTATTAAAAAGGTTAGACAGTTATGAACAGAAAATTTCTCTTGTTTAATTTACCTGGCTGGTAAATGAAAATTTAATTGATTTAGTTTAACAACTATTTTATGCTGTCAAATCCAAACAGTCTTAAGAGCTGTACTGTATCTAATTCATGTACACAAAAATATTTTCCTGTCATCAATTTATGTTGTTCAGTAGTGATCAAGAGCAGCTTTGCAGATGAAATAAAGTAGAATAGATGAAAACAAAATACTATTAGGATTTACATGCCTCAGACAGAGAAGTCTGGGGTGGCACTGCACTGTGGAAGGAACCTCTCCAGAGTGGTAATTTGATCTGCGACTTGTTTCAGTCACTGTAAGGCAAACAGTAGTAACAGGGCAGGCTGAAGCCTACGTTTCTTTTGGTTGCAATGAAAATGCTTTGACACTATCAGTAACTTTAACATAAACTTTTTGAGAGTCTCTACCTACCTCGTCAGCCCTTCAAATAAGATTTTAGAGATGTGACTGAGAATACCTGATGTAGCTCGTCATAGCATTCAACAAAGTGTGAAGCCACAAAGCAGAATTGTACTGCATGCTTTACAACACCTGAACTTCACTTAGGAGAAAACATTCTCTTGTCTGAAAGGTACTTCACATACTTCGGAGAACTCTATTTTACAAAATACAATAGTACTACATAGACTCTAAAGGAAGAAGCAGAACTTAAGTGTTTAATTGCAGAAGCAAGTAACTGTGCCTACAGGTAAAAGTGTTCCCTGTATTGGAGTTGGAGTATTTTCAGAACTGCTTGTGTATTCCAGAAGCAGCGATGCTCCTCAGAGTGGTTCATGGTTATTAGTAAGAAGCAGCAATTATCCTTTAATGTGATTGAATATGCTCTAAAGAAAATCTCTTGCCCAGAACATTTCAACTGTTTGCTCCTTCCTCTGGGAAAACCCCAAAGTATTTTCACAATGAATGTCAATCCTGTTCTAAAATACTTCACAGTTTGCCAACTCTGTGTGTAGAAATCACGTTTCAGATTAAAAAAATGGATGGGTTGAACATCAACTTTTAAAAAGTAATATATTTGAGGTTTTCTTCATTTCTCCTCTGAACTTTGAGATTTCAGATTATTCTCAGGCAAGTTTTCTCAGGGTTCCCCTGCTATTAAGAAGATTAGATGCTTTATCTTTTCCTTTTCCTTTTTTTTTTAACACAGAAAATGAACATTCCCACAAAATTAATTGATTCATTGTTGAGATTTGGATAAAAAACACCTAATGCCATAGTTATTGATGAAATAAGGCATGTTAGTATAGTAGTAGTATCAGAGCAGTAACATAGTGTACTAAATCCATTTTTCAAATTGTTCTTATGCTTCATTGTGACACTTATTCTTCATACTCCTATGCGTGTTTTGCAAGCTTTTTCATTATTTCCAAGCTTTCTTTGAATTCTGTTTTCTGAAATCAGTTATGCTTTCTGAAATTTAAAAACAAAGATTCTGAAATGGCTTTAAGGATACACACTTCAAAGGAATAAGACCACCATGACAACACAGATCTGAGTACACAAATTCGTTTTGATACATTTTCTGTTTTTTGATATAACCTTCAGCACAAGAGGATTCAAAATGTCCTGATTCATCAGCATTTCATGGAATCACGGAATCACGGAATTTCAGAGTTGGAAGGGACCTCTAGAGATCATCTAGTCCAAGTCCCCTGCCAAAGCAGGGTTGCCTAGAGCACATCACTCAGGACTGCATCCAGGCGGGTCTTGAAAGTCTCCAGAGAAGGGGACTCCACAACCTCCCTGGGCAGCCTGTTCCAGTGCTCTGTCACCCTCACCGTGAAGAAGTTTTTTCTCATATTTGATCGGAACTTCCTGTGTTCCAGCTTGTGCCCGTTACCCCTCGTCCTGTTACTGGGAACCACTGAAAAGAGCCTGGCTCCATCCTCCTGACACACCCCCTTTAGATACTTGCAAACATTAATAAGGTCTCCCCTCAGCCTTCTCTTCTCCAGGCTAAAGAGTCCCAGCTCTCTCAGCCTTTCCTCATAAGGGAGATGCTCCAATCCCTCAATCATCTTTGTTGCCCTGTGCTGGACTCTCTCCAGTAGTTCCCTGTCTCTCTTGAACTGGGGAGCCCAGAACTGGACACAGTATTCCAGTTGTGGCCTCACCAGTGCAGAGTAGAGGGGGAGAATGACCTCCCTTGACCTGCTGGCCACACTCTTCCCTGTGCAGCCCAGAACTCCGTTGGCTTTCTTGACAACAAGGGCACATTGCTTGCTCATGGATAATTTACTGTCTACCAAGACCCCCAGATCCTTTTCTTCAGAACTGCTTTCCAGCAGGTCCACCCCTAACCTATACTGGTGCCTGACATTCTTCCTCCTCAGGTGGGGGGAATTTTAATGAAAAATATTGTGGGTTTCCCCACATGGAGTCTCTTTTGCCAGTAAATCACCGTTTTAAGGATATAAGGATAAATTGATTGCATTCACAAAAGTTATTATAATATTGGTGAGAAGCAAAATATATTTTTTTTCATTCCCAAGAGTAAATAATGGTATAATTTCAACAGGCTTCCTATGAATTATAGTTCTAAGAATATTTATTTAACAACTAGACTTGAATGATTTTAAGGACATCAAAACATTTTTCTTCTATGAGATCAGCTGATGGTCTTTTAAAAGTATTTTTCAAAAATGCCTTGGGGTTTTTTGTCAAAAATCTCATCTTGAAAGCAAAACTTTCCCAAAATAATGTTTAATATAGTAATTGAATATGGACTAGCAGGAAAGTGATCCTCAACAGTTAACAGCTATTGTCTCACATATTTTGTTGCAGACTGGCCAATCACCCCTTGTTTCAGTGACCATTCTTGCATATGGAGTTACAAAAAACCCAGTGGAGCTCTGAAGTGTGGAAATTAGAAGTTACCAAGACCCAGCTGTATCAGTTCCTTCAGTATCTTTAATACAAAGCATGTGGGGTTTAAGCTGATGATATAGTAAACTTTTAATGTATAATCAAAACCCTGTCAGGTACTTTGTAACACATTTAGAGAATTATCACACTTAGATCATAATTGCTGGGTAATTTCTAATTACTATCTAATTTCTTAGCTGAAAATACAGCATCAGTCTGTATAAAATAAAACTGACTCAGCAGTGATTAAACGGATGTTATTAACACTTAGCACTTACTTTTAATGTGTTAATAGCCTAATTAATTCAGCATCTTGAATTCTTGATAAAAGAAAAATTAAAATCTTCCCATGTCAGAGGGTGTACATTGCATCCAATATTTTCTTTTTCCTTTTGTCAGTTTTTAATTTTTTGAATATGTTGACCCAAGGAAAGGAAGGTGAATGACATACAGAAGTGAGAGTTAGGACTTCTGAATTCACAGGACATTCATGGACAGGTAAAAGAGTGGAAGTGTCAAATTCTTCCTGTGCTTCAGTGTAAACATCTGTAAAATGGGTATAACCTCTAAGGGCTTATAGGTCTCAATCAACATTTTGCTTTGCAATTAACCAGAACTTTTACAAAGTTCCAGGACTGTGAGTATGTATGTCAGTGAAACATCATTTTCATAAAGTTAAGAGTTCATATCATGCTTTGCTTTAATACTTTTATAGGATTTCTGTTCCTATGTGAAATAATTACCTTTGGAAATCCCATCTTTGAGGAAGACTTGGACATTCAGGACTGGACTTATGCAGAATTACAATAGTATCTGTAAGTCTGCCTATTCTGCATACTTATACCTGTCTTAATATCAGCAGGTAAGTATCAGGTCTCCAAATGAGACAAGGAGGTACTTAAGTTACCTGAGAAGCCCATCTTGTAGGCATGCTTTGAGTAAATCAAATGCATACCTGCAAAATTAACATTAACACACAGCATTCATTGTCATTTTAATTTATTTGCTTGCAGCTTTTTTTCAGTCTTGTTTGGGGTTGGGTTGGCCAAGAAGGGCAACAGCATCCTGGCCCGTATCAGGAATAGTGTGGTGAGCAGGACTAAGGAAGTGATCGTCCCCCTGTACTCAGCACTGGTGTGAGGCCACACCTCAAATACTGTGTTCAGTTTGG
>VYZM01021649.1:0-22444 GCA_013398915.1 Dromas ardeola
TCCAGGCTGAACAAAACCCCAACTTTCTTAGCCTGTCTTCATAGGAGAGGTGCTCCAGCCTTCTCATCATCTTTGTAGCCCTCCTCTGGACTCACTCCAACAGATCCATGTCTTTCTTATGTTGGGGGCCCCAGAGCTGGACACAATATTCCAGGTGGGGTCTCACCTGGAGCAGAGTTGAGGGGCAGAATCACCTTCTTTAACCTGCAGATTCATCTAATAGCACCTTCCAGTATCTATGAGGAGATTACTGAGAAGGTGGAGCCAGGCTCTTCACAGTGGTGCTTGATGGGAGGAAGAAAAACAATAGGTAAAACTTGAAATAAGGTTTGAACTGAGTATAAGGAAAACTTTCTTCAGTAGGAAGGCAGTCAAATATTGGAACAGGCTGCCGGGAGAAGTTATGTGATCTCCATCTTTGGAGGTTTTCAAGACACAACTGGATAAAGCCTTGAGCATTCTGATCTTATCTCACACCTGACCTGCCCTGAGTAGGAGGTAGGACACAGAACCTCCTGTTGTCCCTTCCAGTTATACTATCCTATGATCCTGTGATATTAAAATTTCCTGAAGTATTCAGAATCTGTAGGAGGGGAGAGAACATTTTTGTTGCATGTTTCTATATAAGCCTTGTAAAAATTCAGGATCCTAAGCAAATATAGATAAGCAGATAGAGAAGAATGAAAGGAGAATGACTGAGCACTTCATCACTGTTCCCAAAGTCATAGTATATCTTGAGAAGCATGTTAGGAAATCAATTGCTTTGCTTTATATTTATGAAAATAAGTTTAGAATCTGCAGGAACAAATTGTTCCCTATTGGAAAGCAAAGAAAAAGCACATTGTTAAAACACACGTGGATCTCCAGTAGTCAATGAACATGCTCCTGCATAAAATGGAGTGTTTGATAAAGAAGATTATGTGTTAAATTTACTTAGCATAATGCACAGTACATGTTCAACTGAGTATTATATCACTTTCTCTAAACTTCTAATTCCAGTGTAGTTAGAAGGTAATTCCGTATTCACTTTGCTTAGCACAGACTAATCTCAAACAAACACTGAAGATTTCCAAATGACATTCTGAATGTGCACTTGACAAATGGGAAAGGAAAAAATTAAGCAAGAAGAGGAAAAGGAAAAGAAAAAAGAGCAATGTATAACTACCTCAACTAGAAACAAAAAGACCCTCCCCATCTCATTTTCCCCAACTTAACCACATGTTTTTAAGATGTCTAAGAATCCATAAAAGAGTTTGGCTGTGTTTCTCTCTCCATGGTTATTTTTAACTACCAGATACTGAAAAATAACTATTTTCTACTGTATTCTATGTTTTTTTTTTTTTTAAATTAAATTAAATCTCAGTAAGCTTCCTCTAGCTGCTTTAAGTTAATAAATGCAGGTTTGGAATTAGGAGTGGCCATAGTCCAGAAATAGACTAAGTGTTATATGACCCCTAAATATTAATGAAAGCAATATTCTCAGTATGGAATGTTTGTCTTAGGGAAGGCGATTCATAGGAAGTAGGAGAGACTTCAGGAAGTGAGAGTACAAAATCATTTGTACAAAATCCGTTTTTAAAATAGAACTGAAGGTTTAGACTGAATAGAAAAGATATACAATTTTTTTGACCACATAAAATAATCAATGCAAGAGAAAAATGAAGAGGAAAAGAAAAAGTAAAACTTAAGTCATTGAAAGCATAGCACAGCAAGTAGATAATATCTGGGAAAGAAATTTCAAAGCTCAGAAATGCAAGTGTGTTGGAGTTTTGCATTTGGATTATTGCATTTGCATATGGAACAATATAATTCTTTGAAATATCATTTTCCACAGGTACCTCACCAAAAAAAATAAAAATCCTTGAATCTTAAGTCTACCCTTTAATAACAAATTTCCCTTGAGATAAGAGACTGTGATGATTTTTTGACTCAATGGGCAACATAAGGACTCAAAGAATTTCTCACAGTTCTGGTTTCCCATAAAAGGCCTATAAAAAATGGTGTCATGTAGGAGGAATAAGACACAGCCAGGTCTTTTTATATTTCTACATACGTGCACATGATGCATTCAGTCCATAGTACAAGATGTGGTATGCTATGACAGGACAAAAAAAGACCACTCTTATTGTATGTTTAGTTTAGATTAACTGTTACATTGATTGCATGTGGTGATTCATAAAACCTCTGACTTACCTTCCTTCTGTAGTTTTTCAAAGAAATGTAAAGCTCCTGTTCCGTTTTGTGGCATTTTTTTTCTTTCTTTTTAGTATCCCATGAAAATGGTGAGCTTGGAATTAGTAAGAAAAAGAAAGTGATTCTTAAAATGGATGAAAGAATTTGGTTCCTTTAAAAATGCAATGTAATAGTATGAATCATAGAATGAGCAAATAGATTTTTTTCCTTAATAGTTGTCTTCAGCAAATCAAAACAAACTTTAAATGCTTGTACATCTTTTCCACAACATAGAGCAAAACCCACTCTGTTACACAGTAAATATACAGGAGTTCCACTAATATCAATATTTCTAAACAGTAAAGTGAAAATACCTCCAAACTACCAAAAAAATCCCATTCAGCATCAAAGACTGGAATAAATTGTGACCTTTCTTCTTCTTAATCTGAACAAACACACATGATTTTATTTTATTTTCACCATGCAAATTTCATTGGAAAATTTCTTTAATTAGTTTCAGTCCTGGGAGTTTCACAGATGCCAAAGAAATTAGTTATAATCCTTTGAAAACTATCAATAAATGCTTAGCAGAAACTGTGACAGCTTCTTATCTCTAGTTCAGGAGAGACATTAGATGTCACTAAAATAACTCTAATTTAACAACAAATGTCTTAACAGCATGACTTTCCTGATATTGTCCATACATCTTCTATGCTTACATGTAACTCAAATCAAAGGCCTCTCAGAGGTCCAGATTGTATGGCCTTCACATCACAAGGAAGGCAAGGCCATAGGAGACATGTATCATTGAGAAGTAATCCACTAAACAGAGTGTTAAATCTTCTTCTTCTGAAATTTCTAGTTAAGTCCCTCTAACTCTCACAACAGAATTGAAACTCTGTTTACATATTAAAATTTTTCCATAAATTTTAACCAGAAGAAAGGTTTCCTATTGATCTGATATTAAGACAAGACAAGGCGACCTGATATTTTGACATTCATTGATTGCTTAATTTCTGCAATACAAGAAGCTAAGTACAATACACCAGTAAACATTTTTCTCTTACCTTGAAAATCTTCACAGAAGAATGCACTAGCATAAAAAGACTCAAAGTCTCTCATCCATAACTTAAAGGACTTATGAACAGGTGAAAAGATGAAGGAGAAAAAAGTTGGTGACTTTTAAATCTTCTCAGTTTTAGATTTAGCTCAGCATCTTCAGATGTGCAATCTGAAGTAGAGCAGCCTCACAGATGGTGCAACTGTGTTCCTCCAGTGCAGGTCCTTAACGCACAGCTGATTTCACACTGATATTGACTGTCTACACACCTGTGTAGACATCTGGTAATATATATTTCAAAACATATTTTAGAATGAGTACTTGACTTTAAAGTTAAATGAACTCCTTTCAGTGAATCATTAATCATTGAAAGAAATGCAATTTTGGATAAAGCAAATATGATTTGAATTGATGAGCAGTTTTCACTGAAATGAAAACAGTAAAATTTCAAAAAATATCCAAACTATTTTTTTCTAACATTTTCTCTTTGCTGTTGTTGGTAATGAAGAGTTAGAATTACGGAATCAGAAAGAAACAGGGAACAGGCTTTGTTTTTATTCCCTAAGTAGAAATATACCTTTCTGGAGGGATGATTATTTATCTAACCTGTGCAATACAGAACACAGTTAATGTAAAAAATTGGGAGCTAGTTTCTGCAACTTCTCATAACCATCTAGTGCAAGAGTTCCCTCAAGGGACAGGTGCTCCAGGTTCTCACCCTTCCAGCAAACACAGAGTCTCAAAAAAGATTTTTCATCTGGCAACAGTGACCCAAACTCATAGCTATTGAATTAATGAGTTTCCATCCAGTCTCCTTTGCAAATTTAGAGATGCTCCTCTAGCCCTTCATTTTTTTAGATGTATTTAGATAAAAATGAAGAATTTACTATAAAAAGTAACACAAAATAACTGGGAGTAATTTATCTGTGTTTTTGAGATTCTCTGATCTTTTATGAGTCACAAAGTTATTATTATTTATATATAATTTTTCATCTTTATTAATCCCTGAATATAAAGCAGTATCTTAAGAGTTTATTGTCTATTACTGTGCAACTACAAGGTATTGCAGTGAGAGCTGAGCCTGTAACAATTTTTTGGTCAGACATTAAATACGATTTATAGCATTTTCAATGAAAACTTTTTGATATCCCTGAACTGAAACATTTCATTTTATGCAGTGGAAGTGAGGTACTTAGCTTTGACATAACATGAAAAACTGTCAGGAAACTGTCATCTTGAGCCAGTAGCTCAGCAGGTCAGTATACAGGATATCTAAAATTTTACGCTTTTCTTAGGCCAGGAACCAGCCCCCCCTTGCTAATGATCATCTCCCTCGAAGGACTGCAGTCATGGCTTCACTGAGGTATAATTTGTCCATAAACCATCCCTTAGATAGGAGTGATAAAATGAAGTACCTCAGCTGTAACTCTTATTTTTAATTCCTAAATTAATGAAAATTTATGGATAACAAGTTTGGAGTTTGATTAATAGTTTTCCTATTTAATGCATTCTCTTTTTTTAGTAACTGCAACAATAAAATTGTGATTCCCTCTGAAGTTCAGAAATTTTCTCCTAGAGAAGTCTAGAATTAGAAAATTCAAATATGTAAATAATAAATGGAAAACAATATTTAAAAAAAATAGAAAAAGTCTGGCAAAATAGGTCACTTATTTTTAAAAATATTGTGAAAATGGCAGGGGGGGTGTTGTTATTGTAAGATATTTGTCTTGTATCACACAGGCCTTATTTTATATATTCCAGAACAACTCTGTTGCCCAGAGAAAAGGCACTAGTCAGGACATCTTGTGACAAAAAGCATACAACTCACAACAATATAATGTGGTTAGGGATTTTCCTCAGACCAGAATACCATTTGGCCATAAATGTTACCCTCAAGACCTTACTTAACTCTAGCTACCCAAGAGAAAAAATTCTCTCGAAATATGCAAGATAACTGAGGGTTACTTAACAAACCAGAGTACAAACAGTGTATTAGAAAAAAATTTTAAGGACCTGTAGCTTGTTACATTGTAGGTTATAGTGATTATGGGTTGCCATCATTCAAGCAGTCCCCAAACGCAACAGAGCAGTTTGAGTTAGGAGAGTAAGGGCCTTGAAAACTTTTAAGCTTAATACCTTTACAGGCTTGATATTGCCTAGCATAGAGATATTCCACGACTGTACAAAAAAGTTTCTATCATGAGCTAGTTATTCCACTGAGGTAATAAAATGGGCTTCACTTGAAGAGGTCCTTTAGGCAAAAGGGTGAAGAAATGCATCATCCTTTAAGCATCATCCTCTGCTCACTCTCTCTCCTATTACTTGGTGAACTGTGATCAATAAACTACCTCAAGACTGACTATGGAAATTAGGATTTCTTGTGCACTGCAGGAACTGCATGCTGATGATCTTCACTGAAGTCAGTAAATTAATAAACATTTTTGCTCTGCTAGAGTGATGTATGAAGTCATGTGCTATAGAAAAACGTAGCTATAAGGTATTCCAGTGAACGCTCTCGGGTTGGCTACTCCTCTCAGATTTTCGTCTGGTAAAAGAGTTCCCATCAGATGTTCACTGATCATTGTAAGCCTTGATGTATAATACTGCACTGCACTCATTTTCTAATGCCTAGCACTATTCCAGAACATTTGGTTGATTGATACTGGTTCTTGGCACACAGTTCCATGTGTTCCTGATTAATGCAGTCTAAGGTTGCTCCCCTCTTTTTTTAACATCACTAATTAATGGGCAAAGCAAAACTTTGCACTCCCACAATATGCTCTCCCAGCTATGATACAGACTTGGCAGCTTGCTTTATGTTTTTAATGCACTTTGAACAATCATTGATTGAATATCAGATAAAACATTTTAACTGTCCTAATTGCAAGCTATTTTTCCTTTCCAGTGTCTCATGTACTACTTCTTAGTCATTAACAGCATCATTAATATATTTTCATATCTCATATCATAATCTTTGCTCCTGTTGGTGCTGTAGCAGTCTTGACAAAATCTCAGAAATGTTAATAGCAAATCAGACATTTTAATAGACACATTGGGCAAACTCAAATAAATGCATTAATTTTCCAAGCAGAGATTAGGTAGAATTGAGGTCCTTCAGCTAATTACTTCAATATCAAAAGCTCCTGCTTAGCTGCTTTGTATAATACAGGATGTATCTAAGTAGATGGATGCCTCCCTGCTTGAAGTTATTGCTCCCTAGAGTTTTAACAATGTACTGACTCAGAGGTACTCCAGGCTGAGCAGCCTGGTGATTATCTTCTTTCTAAACTTCACTGGATCCAGGGGAACCCAAGCATTTCTCAGAACATGCTCAAAACACACACACACTGACATACAAGTGTAGAAAATTAAATCTCTTATAAAATATAGTTATGACTGCTGTCTATTCTGAAATGACGGGACAGAGAGGAGCTGCCATTCACTTTTCTGAAGTGGTAGCCTAGTGATTATAAGACTTTCCTATGAAATACCACAGTGATTTCCAAACTTTCCTACACCTATATTTCCAAAACACACATTTTCCAACAACTGGGAGTGAGGAAACAGATTAAGAGAAAAGCACCCTGCAAGGATAATGCTCTCATGAAGCCTAGGTGAAATGAAGGAGAGGGAGATGAAAAAGACTACTCACTTCCCTGCACTATTTCTGCATGCCATCCAGATTCTATTCAACGTAACTGGAGAATTAATCCTATGAGCTGCAAACAATGAGTGTCTGAAACACTAGAATAAAGATTCAATTGGTTCTACCAACCTATTCTTGCCCTGTAAAGCTTGACTTCTTTTCTGCAAAACTCAGACACAAAAGCAGGCTTCCAGTCCAACATAATTCAAAGCCTTTGAGACTGGGGCTTGCATGTTGTTTCGCAATATATGTGGATTTTAACTCCCTTATGCTGAATGAAACTCTTCTCCCCGCAGAGGGTTCGTACCAGTAGGCCATTACATAAAAACTAACACATTTACTGCCTGTTTTAAAATAAAAGTTTCCTGCTTTGAAATACATATCTCAGGAGAGGCTTCTGGGGTCCCAGCCTCAAAGATATAGAGCCCTCCAGCACATGACCATGCTCTCGAGAGAAGTGGCGTTTCAACACAGTACGGCAGACAGCAACTCTTGTTTGTGGGATTTTTAGAAAGCAGAGGAAAAGTAGCAAACAGTAGTTTGTGATTAATAGAAGAAATCTACTGGAGGAAAGGAAAGTATGACATTTTTTTACTTCCGGCACTTAAACTGCATTGGGAATCATCACATTTACATATAAAGTAACGGTACAGTAATACTTGATGTACTTATTGTAGAAGATCAGAGGAGCGCACTGTTTGGTTGCAGGCACATGCGACAGACCACTGACCAGGCAATGGCTGACATTAAGCTGATGCTTAGGACATAGAAAACAGTTGGACAAGCCAGGTAACAGTCGCAGACAGTGCCGCAAAGGACATCTGGATCTGATGGGTGTGCCAGGGCAGTTTCGTGGGAAAGGGCTGAGGCTCACAGACACCTGGAGGGAGCACTGGGGCCCCTCAGGGAGTGTAATTGCCCAAGGCCAACAGCAGTGGGGTAACTGTGCCAGTAATGCCATGCGCTGCCAAGGCCACTCGGGGAACAGTGTCAGAAAAATCACACTTGGGTACGGAAGTAGCAAAGCTGGGATCAAAGGGGGAAGAGTAAATGGGAGCAGGTCGTATGCTCATGGGAAAGAGAGGGACAGGTACAAGTGTGACAAACAAAAAGGATAAGGACCCAGAAAGGGGATAATGAGGCAGGCAAAAGATGTAATCATTTGCTGGCTGTTGGGATAACTGATACTCTTGATCACTGCAGCCTGAACAGGACAAGAAACAAGACCAGTTGTCCTGATCATACCTCACAAGTCAAACCCACCCTTCATTCAGGGGGATGGAGCAAGGGAGATGCCTGAGACAAGTACAGAGGTGACAGACCAAACATCCAGGTATCACCATCCCTGCAGTTGTCCCAGGTCCGATGACATCGTCGTCTTCCTGACCACTTCCTAACATGTGTTTAGAAATTGCACAAAAGCAACTGGCAAGCTGCATCCTGGTCTTATCAATGAGCTCATCATCAGGAGGATACTGAAACCCTCCCAACTCATGCTATCAGCCTGACAGCAGCACCCTGCAGCTAGGTTGATCAGTGTTAGTTGAATTAACCTTGTGTAAGCACGGAAGCAAAAAGGCATGAATTAAATCTGTGACAGGATTTAATGTAGCCATCATGAGTAGTTTGGTGATTGTTGACTTAGTCTTTCAAAACTATGACTAATATCAATTTCATAAGCACCACTGAAACAAAATCAAAACTTTTGTATAGTCGAAAGGTAAAATATTTCAGATAGAAGTAAAGCCAAGCACTGTAAATATTATGATCAAATAGAAATCAAACAGTCATTGAATTGTCTGCTATGAAAAGCTACTTTTTTACACTCCTGAAACTTTTTCAAGGATAATGAATGAAAAATATCAATTTCCACAGCTATCATATGTGTTCAAATTGCTCTTTATCCTACTTTTGAAAGGTATCTTACGAGATTTACACCCTTTCTTCATGAGAATCTCTAGGTCTATTATTGCAGAAAACTTCACTGACATCGGAAAACACTTACTGAAAGTTAACTGTAAAGCCATTAGATGGTGTGATTACAGATCGTCCCACAAGTGCAGTTTCACATTGTGGAAAACAAACAAAACAAAACAAACCCCAGTGCACACAGACACTATTTGCTGGAATCTCCCTGAAGTAATTTTCTGGGAGCATAATCTTATAATTTCTTCAGAATGAAAAATGCATTTTTGGGGTTCTTTTTGTGGGGGGTTCTTCCCTTTAATTTTAGCAATCTTAATCACTATTCCCCTTTTGAAAAGTTTTCTTAATGGTCAAATATTAGGAGGCTTACACTACTATTAACTATTTTAACAATGGTTTTTAGCACCTTTTAATGAATCAGATTGCAGTTTCAGTTCTATTCGTATTTTTAAATACTTTTTGGAATTTCTATGCTGGAATCTGTCGGTAAACCACATGTGGAATTTAGTGAAACGAGAGATCCAAACCCCTCAGAGGCAGCTTGGTTCCACTCATGTTATGTAGGTACTTTTTTGCTAGTGAACTTTCAGAACCAAAGTTATTCTGACCTGATTTTATGAACACTGATAACACATACCATTTTTCTATTTCAATGTGTTAGCTCAAATTTGGTTTACAAATATATCACCACATTAATTTAATTACCCATCAGAGAATGTAGAAAGAGTAAATTAAGGTCTTCGCTATAATATTTGCAGGAAGTCTATATGCTTGAAGTGAACATAATTTAAGCAAATCTAACTGTCTATTTGCACTACAGTAGGGTGACTATTTGTTCAGATGATTTTAAAATATAATATTTTTTGATATAAGCTTACATTGGGTATTGCATTTTCCTTGCTAAATACAGTACAACGTAGAAAAATAGAAGCCAGCAGTAGTAATTCAACAATATAAAATTTCAAAAATTTTTAATATAACATTTTATTGCAAAGAGAAACATTTAACTGCATGTAAAAATATGCATTTGTAAAAGACCATTGTTGTTGCAGTAGTGAAATAGCACAAAATGTATAAAGTCTTAAGAAAGGTATTTGCAAGCATGTTTACATGTTTGTTGAATCTCCTCTCACATTCATGAAGGATTAAAACCACATATGCGTAACATGAAAAGGATCACATGTATATATTCATCTATTGTTTCAAAACAGGAGCTACTTAGGAACAGATCCTAATTGTGGATCTGGTTGAGGTATATTGCAGTTTCTAATCATATTGCAAACATAGTATGTAATGTATGTAGAACAAAAAGAAAGCTATCTCCAGAAATTATAACCTAACAATCACTTTCAACATGTCAAATGTATTTCTGTAGTACGTATGATGTCTGAGTAACTCAATGAAATGAAATACAACGCAATAACAAAGCCCAAGATCTTAAAGCAGGACTGAATTCAGCACTTGCCTTGCTGTGAAAGCCATACTAGATGTTTTAGGCTTCCTTCCCTGCGTTTAAATATGCTATGCGGATGATGAAGTTGCTAGTGAAAATTTGCTTTTACATGATGAATGTGAAAAGAGCCCTGGGGGATGGGGCTCATTATGGAATGCCGTGAAGAGCATTTTGGGATCATGCAAGACTTATTATGGGATGCTTAAAGGAGGAACCAAAGGTGGGGAAAGGGAAGGATTAAGGTGCTTTGAGGAGGAACAAGCACTGCAAAATAGAGGAAAAGGGGGATAAAAGGGGACGGTTGCACAGAAACAGATCAGCACACTTGTCTGGCTGTGCTGCAATCTGTCTTGCCCTCTTATTAAACTCCATTTCTAACTGGTTTTGGGCTCTCTGTTTTCCACACATGTATATGTTTAGGGTCTGAGTGTAGCCACATGAGTCAGACCATGCATCAGAGGCTGTGTGTCCATGGTGCAGCAGTTGGAGAGACCAGACTGTGTGCGGAGTGTGTTGTGCAGGTACATCACTAGTGACCATCATGCCAGACAAGCCAGGGAGTCAAATAAGAGGTTTGGGAGCCAGGTATCAGAGAGTCCATAGGTCTCTGAAGAGCCCACAGGATGTGAAAGTTGGCTTCTGGAGGCACCACGGTGCAAGTAGATTACTAGAGAAGCCAGGATTCTGACAGTCAGCTCTAGGTGGGTCCATAGGTCTGGACCAGCTACCGGAAAGACCCACTGGTATGTCTATGCATGAGACAACTGGAGAGACATGAATCCTGATTTAGGAACCTGCTGAGGATGCCAATTTGTTGTGAATGAACGATTTAGATAGCTTAAGGAACCACTGTCAAAGGTATTAGCAAAAGTGGTTTTAATATGATGTTGTACAAGTACAACTTAACAAAGGTGCACTCTATTACCTTATGGCACAATCGTTTGAACAATGATTTGAAACTACCAAGACACAAGTGAAAGTTACCAAGTCTCAAATCAAAGTTACCATAATACAAGGTTTTGCGCAATATTGGATGCTTACCAAAGATCTGCTTCTGGTAAAAGGCCTCTCTGCCTCAAGGAGCAACCCTGATAGATGTCCCAGCTCAAGGGGAGATCTCCACCACGCAGCCATGCTGCCTAGCAGGGAGAGGTCAAAGAAGGGTTGCTTAGGCTGTCATACTTATAGGATAAAGTGATTGGCTTATAGTCAAATTGCATGCAACAGAAAAGGTATGCATGAGACTCCTTGTACCCACAACTTTCTTTGTTCCTTGGAAAAGCCACCCACTATTCATGTGTTAATCACATGGTTGGTGTTCCAATCTCATATGCATCAATGCTTACCATGTCACTGTACTCCTTTGTGGGTTTTCAGATTGAAATTAGAGGAGTTCATAGCCTGTCTACGGATCAGGCCTTTACCTCCTTTGGAGCCTGTCCCAAACCAAACCGCTAGTTTGGTTACAGGCTCGAGCGCATCCATCTCAGGACACTTGGCGGATCCCAGGGCCAGCTGTTGGGCAAAAATCTAAGGCTAACGAAAACCATATTATCTACACAAATATATATTATTCATTACTGATTTTAATCATGATCAGCCAGGGAGGGGAACAAGATCAGGCCATTTTTGCTGCTTTCATTTTGCCTGTGTTGCTCTCTGCGGCCACCTGTCTGCATATGTGTATGTGCATTGTGTGTCGGTGTGCATGTGTGCCTAAGGGGAACGTGTGTTTGTCCTCACTACCAGCTGGACCTGGAGACACAGAGCTGCAGCAGCCTCCCCTCTGGTGGACTACCATGTTTGGCAACTCCTAACAGTCCCTACTCACAAGACTACCACACTTTTCCCTACTGTGTATTCAAAGTCAAGGTTTACAGGATTTAATATTTATTTGGATAGAAAAGAGAAGTATTTTGAAGAGCTAGAAATAGACACTACTGATTTTTTAAGGCATAAACAACTGTTATTTGGACAGCCCGGGACAAAGCCTATGTTATAGATACAAAGGGGAGTGCAATGTAAAATGGAAAAAAAAAATGCAGTGAGAGCTTTGCAAAAGTTGAACTGCAATAGGAAAAGAAAGTACTAAATTTTACTAAGCAGTAAAATTCAAATACTGAAGTAGGATGGTCTTAATTACAAAAAGAAACAGACAAGCTAAGGGTAAGGAGTGAACAGAAAAGAGCTGGGAAATGACTGTGATATGGCAGTGAGAGAAGAAAGGAGGAAGGCATGACAATAGAGTGAGCTATTGTCACAGAATCACAGAGCTGTAGGGGTTGGAAGGGACCTCTGGAGATCATCTAGTCCAACCCCCCTGCCAGAGCAGGGCCACCTTAGAGCAGGTTGCACAGGAACGCGTCCAGGCGGGTTTTGAATGTCTCCAGAGATGGAGACTCCACCACCTCTCTGGGCAGCTTGTTCCACTGCTCTGCCACCCTCAAAGTAAAGAAGTTCCTCCTCATGTTGAGATGGAACTTCCTATGCTCAAGTTTGTTCCCGTCACCTCTTGTCCTGTTGCCGGGCACCACTGAAAAGAGCCTGGCCCCATCCTCCTGACACCTACCCTTTACGTATTTATAAGCATTGATAAGATCCCCCCTGAGTCGTCTTTTTTCCAGACTGAAAAGAGCCAAATCCCTCAGCCTTTCTTCATAAGAGAGACGTTCTAGTCCCCTAATCAGAAACATGGCATTTTTATATTGCAATGGAATTCGAGTAATTAGCTAAGAAAGGATAAAATTAGGAGAGTGTTATCCTGCATATCAGAATTTCTTATTAATGAAATAAAAGCATCATCTAAAGCAGAGGAGTTTCACAGAGGTGAATTGCTTTCCTAACTCTCAAATTAATAAATATAGATAAAGTATTCATGATCACTTGGAAAAAAAAATAACCAAAAATCCTTCCAAAAATGTCGGTTGAAATGGTAACTTGTTTCAATATCCAAAGACTTCATTCTTTCAAACATCCACTAAACTCATGTATCAGAATGCCTGAAGAGTATTTGTTGCTCAAACTGTTCTTTGATGTATTGTGAATTATCTGGTTTAACAACTTGTAACAAGACTAATTTAATGTTAAAAGATCATTTACAAATATACTTAAAAGTACTGGTTATACTACCTGGTTAGTAATAAAAATATACTATCATGAGTTCTGAAGGACTGAACCATACAATTTCCATCTGAATTCTTCAAAGCCACAGTTAAAATCTGCCGATTAGAACAAGTAAACAATTGATCAATAGGCTGGACTACAAAACAATTAAAGACAACATGGAAAATCACTAGCTGTTTCTAAGGAGATGTTAAAGATTTGTCTTTATTTCAACAAAATAATGGGGCCTAAGAAAACCTTATATTTAATTACCAAACACATTTTCATAGAAGATATTTTTTGGGTGTACATTTATAATTTACAAAGCATAGATGATAATTCCATACTCAAGAAGTATGGAAAGATCTAGGGGATTCTGGGACTTTCAAGGTTGTTTAATGAACTTTTGTGAAAAAGGGAGAAAGTTTTTGTTGAGGCTGTAACTGGCAGAGTTGTGCTTGGAAATACTTTGGCTCAAAATTCATTCTACTGGTTTTTGCATAGTCTGCGCTATTTCTAGAACATTGCTTGTGCCTGTTAATCACACATCCAGAAAGAGACAGCAATTACCAGTGATGGATGATGACTGAAAATATCTCATGACATCCCAAAGAAAAGAAGCAGCAACAAGAAACAGCCTGTAATATATTATTCTTATGTTAGAAAACTTGGAGCCAATTATTACCCCTTTGACAGATACTGCATCCAGCCTTTTTGTACTGGGTACCTTGGTATGAGACAGGACAACCAAGAGCTCTATTGATGTAATGCTAATAATTGCACACTAATATGCTTCCTTGCAACTCATGTATAACTCAGTGCTGGATTTCTCTTCAAGAAAAACAGATTAGTACAGGTAAATATATAACTCCTGGGCCAATTTTACAATAAAACTGGAATGGTAATGTACATAAGATACCAAGCTACATCTAAGTCTCTGTTTTAAAAGGTTAGGAAGTTTATTAGGTTGAACACAAAAATATGTAAGGAAATTGATGCTTTCAAATTATATAGAATTGATTGCTAAAAGAAGCAAAATCTGTGTCTCACCTTTACATTTATAAACATTTAGTCTTTCCTAAAGTGCAAAATGAAGCTTTTCACCAAGTAAATAAAAACAACAACATCAACAAAACACCATAAAGCACTAGTCATACTTCTGCAGTCTCTCAAACTACTACATACAGAGAAAATCACTATTTTGGTCCTTAAAAGTGAGGAAGAACACATGAAATTACATACAGTCTAGAAAGATTGATTAACTTTGAGGTCCTACAGCTTTTAAAATTTTAAATGAGTTCTATTGTTTTCTTGCAGAATTCCAAAACTGCTTCTCTCTCTCATGTTATGAGAGAGAGATAGGGTTGCTCAACCTAGAGAAAAGGAGGCTGAGGGGAGACCTTATCACTCTCTACAACTCCCTGAAAGGAGGATGTAGAGAGGCGGGGTTTAGTATCTTCTCCCAAGTAACAGGCAATAGGACAAGAGGAAATGGCCTCAGGTTGTGCCAGGGAAGGTTTAAATTAGATATTAGGAAAATTTTTTTACACTGACAGGGTTAGCAAGCATTGAAACAGGCTGCCCAGGGAAGTGGTTGAGTCACCATCCCTGGAGGTATTTAAAAGACGGGTAGATGTAGTACTCTAGTGATATGGTTTAGTGATGGTTTTTGTCAGTGTTAGGTTGATGGTTGGACTAGATGATCTGAAAGGTCCCTTCCAACCTAGGCGATTCTATGATTCTATGATTATCCTCTTAGTAATGGCATCTTCAGTGCGGTAGTAATAATTCACATAAGTGAAAATTTTGTACACATACTGAGAAAATGAAACAGTACTTGACAGAGGGCTATATTTAATAAAAATTCTGTCTTTCATAATACCAAAGATTACGGCAAAAGTTATCAAATTTAAAGGAAATTACTGTACAAGTGAAAGTTCACATGCAATGTGTGTCTTACTGTGATGGAAGACTAAAATGGCAATAAAGAGAATGAACATCAGGAAACAATAGCACTTTTCATTGTAAATGTCAAGTAGTGTTATTCTGAAAAATGTCATAGCGACAATTAGATGAAAATGGCTCCAACTAGTATGTACTATGTGGTCACTTTCAGTGTATCAATCAAGGGAAGTTAATTTTATCACTAGTTGCTGCAAGAGCCTCTAAATATCTCACAGAATAACGACTCTTCTAAAGGAAATTTATGTAGTAATAAAATAGCCAAATATTAAAATTTGATTTATAGGACTTAGATTAAAATGTAATTTCTTTTATATTAACATTAAAATCAAAAAATATGTTTGTACTTGGGAACTCAAGGCTAGAAGGCTGCTGGGTCAGTGACTTGAGCTCCCTATTATTGCAGATAGACATATTGTATAAGCCTTTTTGTACATTTCTTAATCTTCATCTTGGAAGGTGGTTGGATTTTTGTCCTTGACTACTCTGAATAAAAACCTTTTCCAATACTTGACTGTTCTGATGGTTAGAAATTACTAATTAGCAACATAAATTTATTCATGCTCATATTATACTTTTTTTCTTCATTTGACAACTTTAGCCTTTAGCTTCGATAGGTCTCCTCTTCCCTGATGTTTCAGCGTCTAAACAAACAGTATTGATATTCCCTCTTCTCTTTTTTTTTTTTTTTTTTTTTGTTTGTATAGGAGAGGTTCTACGTTTTTACTTTCATTTTAGCTATCCTTCCCTATGTCTGCCAGTAGGCTTTGTCCGTGCAATATCCCAACAAGATTTCAGCTCAGTCCTGTGCAATAACATTCTCATCTCTCCTGGAAATACCTTATGTGTTAAAATCTTAAATCTTATTTAGCTTTCCCTGGCTGCAGTCACACACTGGAGAGACTCATAGGCATCCTGTGGTAAGCAACACACCCAGGTTTTAATGGCCTGTCTTCAGTTCATCAGCTGAAAGCTTGTCAGTGCTCAGGATAACTCCGAGAGAGTATGAAGACCAACAAAACAAACAACTATATACATTTTTAACGTGATACGGGCTGGTGAACCTGCATAAAATTGAAATATAAAAGTAGAAAACCATAGGTTTACCTATGCATAGTCAAACACAAAAATATCGGGAGATTATGTTGGAAACATATACAGTCAATCTGAGACTAGAATTTGAGCCTTGGAGAAGTAATTCTGTATTTCACTGTTAGAGGAATATATAGTTAATTTTAACTTTTTAAATGGAAGTTATCCCAAGAATACCTTTATCAGCAGTGCTTGCAACTGAAAGAAATGTAACAGTGCAGGCAGGATTTAAATCTGGGCCTGGGAGTAGACTGAGCATTGTAAGAGTTAGTCACAGCATCAGCTTAGCCTTAGCGCAATTTGGAACACAGTTTTATGCATTAAAGCTCCTCTGCAGTGCAGGGAGAAGTAGCACTTTTCAGTAAGATCTATAAGACAATGACACAGTTAAAGGCAGTTGATAAAAGACATTGAGGATAGTGACTGGTCTTTGAGGAGAAAAGAGCTTTTCAAGGCTAAATACAATACTTCTATCCACAATCTAAAACTGTCTTGAAAGTAAGCTTTTACAACTCTCTCCTTTTTCTAAGCACCTGAGAAAAAACTAATTTCTTCCCTTTGAAATACAACATGATAGATAATAGAACTATGGGTTTTGCTTTTGGATTTTGGATAAATAATGGGTAGCCTGTTAAAAAAGGTTGAGGCAGGCTTATGAAAGGAGGGTTTTGCAATAGCTGAGCATGTTCAGTGGAGGAGGTTTGCTATCTACAGCATCTGTGAAGACTAATAGATGATTCATGTTAAAGTCTTAGACAGAGAATGGGAAAAAAAAAAAAAAAAAAGAAAAAGCTTTTTCAAGAATCTGGAAGGGATTGTATAGAATTTGTTTTGGGTCAAGGACTCATTCCAGTCACTCTTCACCAGAGGGAAGGGTTGAACATGTAGGGATGTGGAAAGTAGAACTTTTTTCTGGTTGTGCTTGCAGATTCTTTTCTCCATGTAAATATTTGTGCAGTTCTAGTTTAAAGAGAAACATTAAGTTTTGCAGACGTTTTTGGGATCCTTTCACTTCAAGAAAAGGGGTGACAATTCCACCAGGTTATTGTGACCATCATGGGGTCCTGCAGCAGCAGTATGGAAATGATCCATGAGTAGCTCCACCTTGATACTCTAGGGAATTTGGTCTTTCATTTGACACTTTGCACCCTTCTTTCTGCAGCCCCAGCTGCGGGGTCCCCCACAAATCGTGAGAGGCTTAGTTCCCTGTGCTGTGAGAATTCAAGGCCCAGCTTTGATATGCCCAAGCTGCGCAACGTTAGCTCAGACTTCTGAGAAAACTGCTAAAATTTGAGAAAGGTAAATGTAGAGTCAGAGTTAGGAATTTTGAAACAGGGTTCATTAGTAGATAGACAAGTATGAACCCCTAAAGGAAGAACGCAAGGAAGCTAGTCAGGATAATTCTATTATACATATATAAGAATATTATATGGCTGAAGTTAACTCCACATTTCCAAAAGACACATGGCACTGCCAGTTGCAAGAAATCAAACTTTGAATTAAACTGTACTCTGAGATGCCTATCAGCTCCAGCTTCATGAGGAGGTATTACGAATCCCAGTGAAGCTGAAGTGTTAATTATTCACTAGACCTTTCAAAGCTGGGATGTTTCTAATGATATGCTGAGGCACAATTATAGGTACCTAAGAATATTTTAAGTTTAAAATAAAGAAATGATTAGAGTTGAGGCATCTGTAGGCCTGAATGACCATGTAAAGGGAATATTTTGGATTAGAATTGTCCGTGCCATAGGTCATGTTCTTAGATATAATATTAATTCCAGGGCAAGATGGGCTGACAGAAATGTAAAACAGATATATTTGTACCAGCTGATTCTGCTCAAATGCAGATGAAAGTATTCAAAGTAGACTACACTAATAAACTAAGTTACTATACCAAGTAATAAAGAGGAAATTTGCAATACTAATACTACAATGTTTATTCTGTTTGCAGTATTGAGCATTTAGGCTGAGTTTTCATGAAAGTTTAAACCAATCTGTATCTGGGCTTAAGCAATTTCACTTCACCACATCCAATTTGAGCTAGCACGTACATGAATGTGCAGTTAGCCGGTGCAGGGAGATGATCTGGCTAAAAAAATAATTACTATGTGTATGGAGGGGGATGAGAAGAGGCAGAAGGAGTTAGTCTGCTGAATCAATTGGTAGAGGGAGGAGGAAGAAGAAGCTGACCAGCAGAACTATGTGCCTATAATCCATTGAACTACAATCAGTGTAACAAAACTCTATTCATAAATTACTGACAATTAATCTGTTCATTAATGGTTTTTTTTAAATACAATTTTCTATGCTTATGAATAAATGTGAAATGGCTGAAGTAAATCAAAACATATGTGCAGGTTATCTATTATTTTTTATTAATTTAAAAACAAGAAAATAACCAAAATATAAATGTTTAATAAAAATCAACAAAATGTAAGATACTCTGTCTTTAAGATTATGGTCTTATCTAATTTGAGACTTTTCATTTTTTCACACTAAAAAGAATAGATGTTTTCTTTAAATAATTCTTCCTACTTTTTTTCCATTCCATACTCACAGGTATGTTTTCGGGTTCATAAACACAAAAGTCTACTGACACACTGTTCTTACCAGCAGGAATTATGAGATCAAATTACAGAGTGTAAGAAGTAAACCTAAAAACAATCAAAATATATACTTTAATTTGTAGAGAAAATACACCTATTCTGCTTACTGCTAGTGATTAGCAATGATTTCCTGTCAATAGCAGAAAGCTGCAGTTTTATGTTTCCCTACTGTGATTGTGGAGTTTCTCTGTTGTAATGTTTCTCATTTTCTATGTTTCCCTATAAAGCTGGGGAGCTGGGTACTTTTTTTCTAGAATTCTGTCCTTTTCTAGAGTTAAGCATACTTTATTTATTTATTTGTTTGTTTCTGAAAGGCAGCAAGTTATGTGACTGCGTGTGATTTGTTTTGTTTAGTTTGTTTGTTGTTATTTTGCATAAATGCTTTCTTACCTCTTGTTCAACTGTTTTCCTCCCTGATGATTCATTTTGTTATTTCCATGTTTGTTTTGTGCCAGATAGATAGGCGTGTTTTCCTGGGTACTTGCAGCAGTAGCAACATCCTGATGTCCTACTTATCATGGTTTGGCGTTTTTTTTCCATTTTTATATCTCTTTGTATTGTTTTGTTTTGTTTTGTTTTTTCATATAAATCATTCCTCTATTTCTCCCTTTTGTTCTCTTAAATATAAATATTAATGTAGACCTTCTACTGATGAAAAAGACTTATGTGTCAGAGATCTCTATTAAAGGTAGTTAGCAATATGGATGAGCAACAGAAAAGAAGATTCCTCATTCAGGGTTTTTATATGATATTGCTCGGCCTCCAGACTTTATTGGTGTTGCTGTTATATATTGAAATGCACAGAAAAGCACAAACACTTGCAAGTAACAAAAGTTTCTTCTGTATGATGCTACTTTGTGGCAATACTGCCATGGGGAATCCTGCAGGAATTGACCCTTTTTCCCATAAGCCAGTTGGTGCAAGCTAACATTGGACTGCCATCACGCCTCATAGTCACAGAAGCAAACGGTGGCTCACCAAACGTCCTGTGAACCTTCATACACACTGTGGTGGGTTGATCTTTGCTCATCACCAGGTCACAAAGCAGCTCTCTCACTCCCCCTTCATCAACTGGACAGGAAGAGAGAATAAGGTGGAAAAGCTCCTGGATCAAGATAAGGATAGGGAGATCACTCAGCAATTACCTTCATTGGAAAAACAGACTTGACTTGGGGAAATTAATTTAATTTATTGCCAATTAATAACAGAGTAGGATAGCGATAAATAAGAACAAAACTAAAAACAACTTCCCTCCACTCCACCTTCTTCCCAGGCTCAACTTCACTCACATACTCCCCAGTACATGAAAGACATGGACATACTGGAGTGAATCCAGTGGAGGTCTACCAATATTGTCAGAAGCTGGAGCTAGATTTTGCTCAGCCTGAGGAAGAGAAAGCTCAGGGTAGATGTTACTGCTGACTTCAGCTACTTAAGGAAATGTTCTAAGGAAGATGGATCTAGAGTTTTCTAGGAGATGCGGAGTAATATGAGAAGAGGCAATGAACAGAAGTTGCAACAAGGGAAATCACAATTAAATATTGGGGGAAAAAAATCACCAAAAGGAAAGTTAGAATGGAGAGGCTGCAAATTTCCTGTTGTTGGAGCTTTAAACATAGGCTGAACAGGAACCTAAGCTCTCTTGTGCAACTGAATCTGCTTTGACCAGAACATTGTAATAGGTGACTTTGAGAGGTCCCTTCCAACCTAAATTACTGTACAACACAATGATTTTATGATTCAAATTCAAGGATTGTTCTGACAGCTAATGAACAATTAACAGAGATAATTTTCAAACAGGTATGAGGCTTCCTCCTTACAAAAGTAAACACATAGATTTACTTTCCTTTCTGTATGTCAAGCACAAAGTCTGTGAAAAACACATTTTCAGTTTTCAATCTGTTACATTCAAAAACAGGATGTGCAAAAGGGAAAATGCTATATATATGGAGACAAAATGTTGTTGTTACCTTAATTAAAATTGGTTTCATCATTGGTTTTGCTGCTTCTTGAGAGAGCGCTACAGTGAACTGAACTGCGTAAACCACGGACAGTTGGGCATCAAAATCTGGGAGAAAAACAGCTTGTCAATCAAAACTATTTCATCATTAGGTACTCCAAGTAAACTATTCAGTAGGGTGAGGTATTCAATATATGCATTTAATTGACATGAACATCTAGATCCTGATACAGTTATTTCTCTGCTGCATCATTCATTCCCTTGACACCAAATGTTGAAACAAAGCTTTAGCATGATTTTTTTTTGATGTGAAACAAAGTTTATTCCCTGTTTGATTTTTTTAATCATATGGAGACAGGGATAAAATAAACCTGTGTATAAAGACATCTCTAAATAAAAATATTCCTGTGACTACCTCATGCATCACAAAATTGGGAAGAATTGTTTTTAGTCAGTTTCTTTCTTGACCCATTTCTTTTCTATAGCTGTTATGGCTCTCCTAGTCACTCTGGCTTTTGTATTTGTTTTGATTCTAATTCTTTGTAGGTCTCTCTTGCCTTTGTTTCTGCAGGTCTTTGCCAATTAAATGCAAGCTTACATTCTCTACGGGCTGGACTGAAAGGATGTAGTTCTAAACTATCAGAACAGAAAATGCACAGATCAAAAAAAAAGGGCTGATTTACCCATTAAAAATCAATTCATTTCATATCATGGAAAATACATTTCCCATCATTTGAACACTGACTATACCTTTACCTTGGTGTAATATGACGCTTGTCGTCAACACACCATAAATCTCTTTACAAAGGGAAGCAGAAACATTACCACCATTTTTAATGGCTCCAGCTGGTAAATTTGATAAGGGGTAGTGGAATCTTCTTTTACATCCTGTAGAGGACATTAAGGTTGGGGGCACCCTAGGCTGTAGCGATCATGAAAAGATAGAGTTCAGGATCGTGGGTACTACGCACAAAACGACAAGAAGTAAAATCGCTACCTTAGATTTCAGGAGGGCCAACTTTGACCTTTTCAAGAAACTGCTTGGGGAGCTCTCGTGGACTAGGGCTCTGCAAGGCAAAGGGGCTCAAGAGAGCTGGTTGGTATTTAAAGACCACTTCCTCCAAGCTCAGGATCGGTGCATCCCAAAGAGCAAGAAATCAGCCAAGGGACGCAGGAGGCCTGCCTGGTTGAGCAGGGAGCTTCTGAACACGCTCAAGTGGAAGAAGGAAGTTTACACGAAGTGGAAGAGTGGCCTAACCCCTTGGGAAGATTACAAGAATGCTGCCAGGGTGTGCAGAGATGAAACAAGGAAAGCCAAGGCCGCCTTGGAACTAAAACTGGCAAGGGACGTCAAGATCAACAGGAAGGGCTTCTTCNACAACTTCCCTCCACTCCACCTTCTTCCCAGGCTCAACTTCACTCACATACTCCCCAGTACATGAAAGACATGGACATACTGGAGT
>VYZM01021651.1:3377-25211 GCA_013398915.1 Dromas ardeola
GCTCCCCTCCCACCCCCTTCCCCGCCCCGGACTCACACGTCCAGCAAAAACCTTTAGATTAATTAAGGAATGGTTATTTAACAAGACGATAAAAATGCACGCAGCTTTGGAGATGCAGGGGAGTCGGATGTCCTGGCGATGGCGCAGGTGAACTCCACCGATTCCAACCGTCCTGGTGAAGGGCAGCAGAGACCAGCGAGCTGTGGATCCCGGCTGCCTGGATTAAGACACTTTCCTTACTTCAGACTCCAGTTCAGGGTCAGGCTTTGAGTGGGGTCGTTTTCCAACCAAGAAGCAGCTCAATGGTTTGTTTCTGGTTTGTTTTTTTTTTTTTTTTTTTTTTTTTTTTTTTTTTGTTTGTTTTTTGTTTTTTTTTTTTTTTTTTTTTTTTTTTTGTTTTGTTTGTGTTTTGTATTTTTTTTTCTTTCTTTTTCTCTTGTTTTAACGATTAATTTGGAATAGGAAAGTCAAAGGAGAACAGGGAGGAAGGGATGAGGTGGGAGAGGACGTTCTCCCCCTCCTTCAGTTTCATAAGCACCAGAGTATTCAAGTCTGTCCATTCTGAGATTCAGAGCTGCTTCCGCAGTCAGCAGGCAGAAACTAAACCTTTCTCGTAAGAGCAGCGTCGTTTTGGTTGGGGTCCCTCATCATCATCATCTTCTTCCTCATCTTCCTCCTCCTCTTCCTCCGACGACGAGCTGTCCAGTGTTAAATCCACGACGTCTGCAGTGGCCTTGCCGTTCTCCCCGTTACCATTAGGAGTGGGCAACAGCCCGTTCACATCTGAAGAACCTGAGAGAGGTGGGGGAAGAGAGAGGATTAATTAAGCCAGTTCAGGCCCAGTTTAGGGGTCTCTCATGGCTGCGTGGCGCTCGGCAAAGGGGTGCACGAAACAAACGCCGTTCAAGCAGCCGCCTAAAGTAAGAGCAGATTCATCAACGACCTGGCCAAGGGGACAGAGCGTACCCACGGCAAGTTTGCTGGTGACACAAAGCTGGCTGACACACCAGAAGGCTGTGCCGCCATCCAGCAAGACCTGGACAGGCGGAAAGGAACCTAAGAAAGGTCAACAAGGGCAAGCGTAGGGTCCTGCACCTCAGGAGGAATAACACCACGCACCAGTACAGGTTAGGGGTTGATCTGCTGGAAAACAGCTCTGCAGAGAGGGACCTGGGAGTCCTGGGGAACAACAGGGTGACCATGAGCCAGCAATGGGCCCTTGTGGCCAAGAAGGCCAGTGGCATCCTGGGGGGCATTAAAAAGAGCGTGGCCAGCAGGTGGAGGGAGGTCATCCTCCCCCTCTGCTCTGCCCTGGGGAGGCCACAGCTGGAGCACTGGGTCCAGTTCTGGGCTCCCCAGTTCAAGAAGGACAAGGAACTACTGGAGAGAGTCCAGTGGAGGCTATGAAGATGCTGAGGGGACTGGAGCATCTCTGCTGAGGAAAGGCTGAAAGACCCGGGGCTTGTTGAGCCTGGGGAAGACTGAGAGGGGATCTCATCAATATCTAAAGGGCAGGTGGCAAGAGGATGGGGTCAGACTCTTCTCAGTGGTGCCCAGCGACAGGACAAGGGGCAACAGACACAAACTGAACATAGGAAATTCCATCTCAACACGAGAAGAAGCTTTCCTGTGAGGGTGGCAGAGCCCTGGCACAGGCTGCCCAGAGAGGTGGGGGAGTCTCCGTCTCTGGAGACATCCCAAACCTGCCTGGACGCGTTCCTGTGTCCCCTGCTCTGGGTGACCCTGCTCTGGCAGGGGGCTGGAGGAGATGATCTCCAGAGGTCCCTGCCAACCCCGACATTCTGCAATTCCGGGATGCCACAAACCTGATGCTCTCTCCAGGGTCAGGACTTGCCACAGTGCCCAACGGCATCTGCCTGAGAACCAGGGACTGGCTTGGCCAAAGCAAGAAGCTGCACAACTACGCTGCCAGCCCTGTCAGCAGACACCACCACTGCTAGAGGGACCCGACCTTGCGCAGGCTGCCCAACAGACAGCTCTTCTGGTCAAAATCCTCTTTTCCCATAAAAGCGTGCAGTGCTGTTCCGGGCTGGGTTTGCCAGCAACATTTCAGGGGTTGTTGCAGAGACGCATCTACCGACAAACTTGTTCGATGCCATTCTGGCAACAACCCAGCTTTGCTGAGTAACCCCATTTGGGCCGGGCCCTCCTCCGCAGGGATGCGATACGCCCTGGCGATGCCCTTCATTTCTGGAGAGGCTGAAAACGGAGGGGCTATCCAGAGGAAGCTCTCCAAGAGCCAAACTCACGTTTAAGGCATCACAGCTTTTCCCAAGCCGGTTGGGGAACTCTAGTTTTGCAATTTGTGCGCATTTCCTACAGTAGTTTAAAGTCTTTAGCCCCAGAGATACTCACCTAGAACTAATATTGGACACTGAGGGCTGCAGCTCCGCTCTTTCTCAGCTCTGATGGGACACCAGGAGCCATCCACCAGGTACTCTATTTCATCCGCATCTTCACATTCTGTCAGGATCTTTGACAGGAGCCTGGACAGGAGAAAAGATGCCATCTATTAAGCTCGAGGCAATCAGCGGAACGCATTTAGTGATGGGCCGTCAACCTGGATCTTCACCTTAAACAGCCCTGAATTTAAAAGAAATTTGGTGTTAGCAGGCTGCCAAACAGACAGGCCTTGCAGTCAAGGGCTTGTTTTATTTCCCATAAAACAAGTACAGGTTCTGACAGTGCAAACCATCCCCGTCCTTTCTGACAACGTACCTAAACCATGAACTAACGTTTTAATTACGTGCAATTAGAAGACAGTCTTGCCTCTTCACCCAGTTTCCCAAGCCTGTGGTACCGCTTCCAGACAGACGTCTGATGCCCCATCTAGAGCTGTGTCAGGGTTGGTGCAGGTACGTTCACACCAAGGCATTAGCCAAAGACAAAATACCCTATGACAATAGGAAATAAGCAATCCAACAAGCAGCACTTCACTTCCTTCCTATTTTTATTCCCAAAGCCTCCACAGCAGCGACCAAAACAATACATGCAGCCTCCTGCACCAGAAAAAAACCCATGTTCACCACTGAAAATACACCTGGTGTGGATACCTCGATGGCAGCCGCCTCTCGCGGCAGACACTACCCAGGATGAGCCCCTTCTTTGGCTCATTGTGCCTCAGAAACCGAGTACTTGCTTTATCCTGCTATGTCCCACCATTTGCCCGGGATGTTTATTTGGACACACTATTAGAACCACTGTTCTGCAAGGCCTTATTCACTTCTGGACTTGAGCATTTTCCTTAAGTATAAAGGACAGCTAATAGCAAAAATCTTCCAAGCTCAAGAAAACTATTTGTGGCACACTAGTGGGAGAAAGTTTCTGCTTTCTCCTCGCTCACGTAGGAAATGCGTTTCCACAGACACTCCTGTCATCCAGCAGAGCAACCACCAAGGCTGCAATTCCAAAAAAGCTGACAAGGCCCAGAGGATCTTAGACTCGACCAACCAACTCCCTCCTCAGGAGCCTACGCCCCTTTTTTGGCTCACAACATCCAGCTGGGACCGCCAGGTTCCCTCCAGCGTACTTTAGGGAGGTCTGAAGACTACCTTCATCCAACCGAACCGGCACTGAAACCCACTCTTGAGCATTGCAGAGCAGGGACAAAGAAATCTGTGGAGCCTTCACCAGTGACAACCTCCACCTCCTCCTCGTCCAGGAGGGTCACTGCACTGCTGAACTGGAGGTTCCACGATCCAACCCACCCCGTACCTTCCCCTTGAATCTCAGCAGCCTTGTTAGAGATCTCAAAGGAACTGGATTTTCCTGTTGGTGTTGGCCAGAGGACAAAGCAAACAGGTTATCTGTGCCTAGGCTGCTTCAGACTGTCTAAAAAGCCGCAACTCCTGGATCAAATCAGCACCTACAAACACAGCAACCCTCAGAATATTATCAGCCTGGCCCTGGGAATATACCGCCCAGGCTGAGACTCGTCTGCTCACTTCACCGCCTCGTGTACCAAGGGAGCTGGATGCACCTGAACAATTTCTCTCTAAACTCTCCCTACTTTTGAGGGAATCTGCATTAGAGGCCAATTATACAAGCCATGAGGGTGAAGATCATTTTCCAGAAGCCAAGAACCAGGCATCTTGCTCCACCAGTCCTCAGGGTTGCTCTCAGCTTGGCTAGCACCACTACGGATGTCAGTGGTCCCAGCCCATAAAACAGGCTCCTTGCATTTTGAGGCAACAAAGCTCCTTCTGGGGGCGTGGGTGGAGATTACTGTTCACATTAATTCACTCATTCCTTCCTTTACTCCTGGAAAAAAGCCAGGCAATTTATTGTGCTCTTCTCTGGAGATAGCCTCTGGAATCCGTATTTCTGGAGCTGACAAGCAGCTCTCCGGTTTGCCTCAGGTGGCCCCTGCTGACAGCCCAGCTCGTTCTGCAGTTTGCATACGAGACTCCGTCCACCAGGTCTGCAACAAGGAGGGGGACATCTCCTGTTTGAAAGTAAGCCTCTTGGCACACAGCTGCGTTTTTAAGCTTTGCAACCTCACTCAGACATACAAGCATCACCTCCACTGCTGAACTGTTGCGCTCCAGCTCTCCCAGCTTATGGTGAGCCCTCTGCTCTTCGGTAAAGAGACAGAGCAAACTAACTCTAGTCCAGACGTATGGGAAACACCATTCCCATATGGACTGAAAACCAGATGACAAGCTGAGTGCTAAGTCTAAAGCAACCTTTCCCCAGTTCATGGCCGGAGAACTCTTGGCAGGGCTCAGACCATGCATTTCTCGCCTCACCCTTTTCCAAATGCTGTTTGGAATTTACTTTAATTCCCTCCTGTGCTTTTCCAGCACTACTCCAACTATGCCACACTCAAAATGAGACAGTAGAAGGAGAACATCCCTCCTGCAGAAGAGACAGGGGCTACCTCGCTGGGAACACTGAGATCGGGGATGCTGGTGTGGCTCTGTCCTTCTGGCCCACAGCAGCCCCAGGATGGCAAACAGACCCAAATGCATGGCTGGGGCAAAACTGCATGGTCTGCCCTTCACAAACCCACTCTAGAAGTGCTGTACCAAAAGTCAGTTCCCTCCCAGCATACTCAATTTGCCTGACAAGTGCAGTGATGTCCCCTCCCACACCACAGGGGCTGGTGACCCCCAGCAGGGAGCCCCGGGGGCCCCCTGAGCACCCCAAGGTCCTGCTGCACAGGCTCAGCCTGCTCGCAGGGATCAACCACCACTGGGTGTCCCCAGAGGAACCATGGAGAGGAGGCCCAGGTAGATCCACAAAACCTCCAACTTGGACAATGTTTCCAAATCATTTTAATCCTGTTTCTCCAGTGGATTTGAACCGCCTTCTTTTTCCCCCCCAGAGGCATGCAAAACACAGAAAGAGTTCCTACTGAGGCATCCTTCCCATCCCTGGCATCAAGATATTCACAATGGCAACAGAAACTGTACTGGAACAGTCACACAGACTGTACAAAAAATCTTTCCAAATACTGCATTTATACCTCCATCTCGGGGGCTACACGTTGCATGGTGTTCGGTTTAATAGCTGGCAGAGAGGATCCCCCAATCACATTTACAGCATGCCAAGAATCGCCTGTGAGCTGATGAAGGCCTCACACCGACAAGAAAACAGGAAGATATTTCCTATCAAAAATCACCTTATCGGGTGCTTATAAAGTGGTTTATTCCATGCAGCATGATATCGGTCAACCAAGGCGGCTAGTTGTGCGGGTTCATCAGCCTGATGAAAAGAGTGAGGTAGTAAATGCTTGATTCCAAAACACTGTAGTGTAATCCAAAAATTAAGAACGGCAGACAAACAGTCAAGCCTTGCTCTAACACACCGAGACAATTAAGTCAGAATATTATGCAGCAGCAGAATAAGCTTCCAACTTTGTTTTGAGGCGAACTTCAATCAGATGCACAGACCAAAAGACAAGATGCCGTGAACCCAGTGGAGAAAAGAAAGAAGTTGAGGATAGAGCAGCGTATGTACTCACCCATCAATTATTAGCTGGTCATAGGGTGCCGGTTTGTCACACACAGGGCACATCCATGTGGGCTTTTTCTCGTTCATCTGTAGGTAGAAGACTGCATCAAAGCACTGCAGATGTGCACAGGTCTCCGCCCGGCACGGGACAGACAGCCGCATCTTCACTAGCTGTTGAACCAAAGAGCAGAAGATCAGCGATAACACCCACCCAAGCAATCACCAGACACTTCTCCTAAGCAAAAAGGTTCGTTAGCTTTCCTAAGCAAAAACGTTCGTTAGCTTGCAAAGCTGGTCTGGCGGGAGAATAGGGTTTCGCGACAAAAGCAGACTACAATGTATTGCTAAGACTTACCGGACAGATAAGAGAAACACGAACACCTGTAGTGGCAATTTCACTGTCTGGATCCAAGCGTAGCTTCTCTTTTACTGCAGGAAGAGTAGAGAGCACAAAATTTAACAGATGCAAACTTAAACCTTGGAAACAACGTGTAGGCACAGGTCAAGCAGCTCACCGACAGCTCTTGGCTGCGTACGAGTCATTTTCCCCCCAGATGACGACCTCTGCCAGTCAGGGACAGAGGACACAGAAGGCAGAAAGCTGTTGTATTGGACCAGGCTTGCGCAACCCGCAGAGCTCAGTAGAGACGCTGCTTGGCTAGCCAAAAACCTTGTGCACGAGCAGGCAGTTCATGGTCTACAGGCCAGCTGGAGTATTTATTGGCTGAGGAAGCTCACATTTTCTTACAGATCCCCCTTCCCAATGACCCAGGTCTCCCAGCCAAATGGCACGTGCTGCCTCTCATCCAGGCAGAGCGAATGAAGGAGACTGAGTGGACTTAGGTGTTGGGATGAGGACAACCAGCTGCATGTTATCTGCTAGCTACGCTGTTAATGCTCTCTTAGCAACCCTTCCACCTCTTATTTACAAACTACACGCTGGGCAGCTGGGGTACATACAGGAAATCACACTGCTGACCAGCTTTGTCACATTAATATCACACCAAGGCAGCCAACTAGGAGTTAACTCTGTCCCCCTTCGGAGGGGACTGAGACACCCACATACCTGGACTTCCCACAGGGAGGGAAAGAGTAGCCAGATAGAGCTCTAGTACATGGCAAGACTTCTGGAACGAAGTCAGTTTAGGCTCATCTGGTCATTAGCATAAATGCGATGGATTTCATTCCCTTCTGAGATCAGTGGCAAGAGGACAGGGTTAACTGCCCCCCCCGACCCTTGAAATTCAGAGAAATTCCTCCCAGAAGTGAGCAAACAGGGGATACCACCAAATTGACAGGGAAGCACATCCTATCATTGCCCCATCAAATAAACAAGCCTCCTCTTAGCGCTACTGGGCTGTAACTCTTCAGTTTATGTGCCGGCCAGCTCATTTACTCCAGCAGACTGTTTCACAGGAACCGCAACCAGACCCAGAGGTACTAGGGCAGACAGCTCAAAGAGCAGGGCAGCCATGCAAAAACAGTCACAAGCAGCGATCCAGCATATATTTGGAAAGAAACAGACGTTAGGAAAGGAGGTAGAGAATCCTGCCCCCGCTGCTGCGTCCCGAAAGGAAAACCCAGAGGAGCTGCAGGCAAATGAAAAAGAGCAGCGGACGTGCAGGTCCCACATGTGCAGGTCCTGCATCGGGGTGCGGAACCAACAGAGAAAATTAGCTTTAAACTACTATACAAGTCCTAAAGAGTAGCTGCTGCTATCACTGCTGTCTGAAAAGGCCTTTGACACTTCCATCACCATTTTTTCTTTGGAGCAAGTCAACCATTTATTTTGACCTTTTCAGATCATAACAAGATGTCTCCAGACAATGAGGCTACATGCAGTTTTGCAACACACAGCTCTAATTAGAGAGTGACTTCTCAGATGTGAAATTCCCACAAGATTGTTGTTGGTGTTGTTTTCTTCACATTAGGAGACTTTTCATCCAAGGTTAATTTTTGGTAAAAGTTCTTTGTAAGAGCATTCTCCGTGCATCAATTACTATGATTCATGGGAAGGAGAAACGGGCATTTTCTAGGACCTCCTGATTAGAATCAAGCTGTCTTACGACAGCTTTTGGATCCACAGCCATGTATGTAAGCATCTCTGCTTTCAGACAATGTTCCTATACTAAAGCCAACAGAAGCATATACAAAAGATGAGTCAGCCCCAAGACGCGTCCGAAGTCAAAGGGTAGCTTTAGTGAGTGCTGAGGGATATTGCCATGAACGCGATACGGAACCATTTGCAGAACAGACCAGAGCTATAAAAGCAAAGTTTATAAGCTGCTTGTGCGTGCCAGTTTCAGACTTCCAAACAACCTCCAAGCAGTAACAGGCCAAAGGAACCGAAACAAGACAACATCCCTATTTGGTTAAATTTAAAGTCACCAAATGCAACCCATCTCTGCCCCGAAGTCCAGCCAAAGCCGTTAGTTATTTAACTCAGTAGAACCAGAAGCACGCACTTGTTACTGAGTGGAAAAGGCAAGAAAGCTGCTTGCAGAACTGCCCAAACCATGACAAGAACCTCTGCCTGCCACTCTCGGATCCAGAGGCCAACCTGAAAGCACTTGCTTTAAAGGGAAGAGCAGGTACTGCTAAGCTGGGTTTCGAGAAGTGTGAAGGGTCTGAGAGGAATGAGAGGATCCTCTGCAGTTTAAGACAACTCAAAAGCCAGCCTCTGCTCAATTCATTTAAGGTTCTGGTGAACAGCAAAAAAAGGAGCACAGACAGCGCCTCGGGCTTCGGAGAACGGCAGATATTTAAGAAATGGGAATTTTCATTTCTCACATCAATAGGTAAGTGCTGGCTGTCACAGAGGTCTAATATGATCAAGACTGCCACGGACACTATCTGGTGTGGCACACACCTCTAGACGTGTCTAGCATCTGCTGCAGAAATGCTGCACTTAAGACGAAGATCCAAAGTTTGGCTGAAGCAGCAGCGCGTCCCACAATGTGCATTAGGCATCTGAAGACTGGACATGCCTGAAATCATCACCTCCCTTATGAACCACCACCTGTCTTCAAGATTATATTTATTATGCTCGTAAGAGTTGTCCATGATCTGAATAGTACGTTTTAAAGACCATCACAATCCACGGTGTTAGTTCTATGCAGAACTAAATAGCAAGAATGCTCTCTCCAGTAACATTAAACAACTGGAAATCCTCCAGAGTCTCATGAGCTGCAAGTCAGCTTCTACCTTGGAAAGGTCATTTCCCCTCATTTTCAATAATGTTTTGCATTTGCCTCATACCATGATGATTTACCTGAGTGGTCTAGGATAAGCATCTCTCGGGATCATCTCTTCTCTGAAGCTCTCAACGCATATGAAAGTGCTGGTGGTGAAATCCCACTGCCAGCCCCCAGGATTCCCCGGGGGGTTGGGGCAGCAGGACATTTTCACCAGGATCCCTTGCTCCAGAAATCTCCTTTGGAAATAGTGCGGGTCAAGGCCGAGGTGCTGTGGTAATGTTCATCAGCTCATAATTACTCAGGTGAAGGCATGAAGCCATTCGCGCCACAACGACACTGGCCCTCAGCGGCACTCACCACGATACGACCTGGGGACAAATTCTAAATCCAACTAAAGTGATTCAGAGCTTCTGCAGAGCCACAAGAAACACGCGCTGCAGAAGCGCTGCACTTGCACACAGGTTGGGGGCAATTTCACACAACTGACATACAGCTTAGCAAGTCTGTTCAAACAAAAAGTGTTTCGATACAACTGGAGGAAAGAAATTGTATAAAACTCGGCTGCTGTTCCCGAGCACATTTCGAGCAGCCTGGCTGGTAGGAATGCTGCAGTCTGACAGGCACACAGCGCACCTCCCCACGCCACCTCGGACGCAGCCATACTCACCAAGTGCTTTGCAGAGTTCTGGATGTTTGACCCCAATGGTTTTCAACCTCTGCAGCAGCTCTGCGGAGGTCATCTGCCGCACCAAGTACAGCCCCACGGAATAACTCTGGTGAGAGAAGGAAGGGAAGGAATAAGAGAGGCTGCTCTTCTGCACTCGTTTGCGCAGTTCTGTGTGATTTCCTTCGGCACGTACCTTCCCGTAATTCCCCCAGGTAACGGTGATGCGATTGGTCGCTGCAGACAAGTACATGAAATGGGTGAGGTTGATGGGACGACAGGGCCTTTTAGGTTCCACTCCAGGTTTGTTTGATGGATAGTAGCCCTAAGGCAGAAAGATTAAATAAATACTTTTTTTTTTACTGAAGATGCTTCTATGTAGGTACACCTATTCATCAGCTTCACTAAATTCTACTCACCCACAGTTTTCAAGGAGGGAAGTAGAAGGGAGGTGCACAGTCAGACCAAGCGCAAAGTCTTTTTGCAAGAACAGTTTATTAACAACATAGCTAATCCATTAGAAAATTAGTTTTAAACTAAGCAGTGCATTTTTATACTCTGGCTTCTTGTCTGCACTCATCAGGAAAACAATTTCTTTCTAAATTGCACAAGTCCTTCCAAAGTTGCAATGTCAGACCTCCTGGCTGAGCTGACTTACCGGCACTGAGCAGTAATTATGATTCACTTTCACTGCAATGTTCGGAGGGTACTGATCCTCCTGAGGAGAACTAGTGTCCGTGTAACAGATTCTGCAAAGAAACGACATGTATCTCTCAGTATCCCCATGCTGTTTACACGTTCAAAGCTCTCCGCACATCAACAGCTACCAGCAGGCAACCATCACCACACCAACCCATGCTCCCTCGTCTGGCCAAAGCAAAGCCAATTCTGCTCGGCTCTCCCAGATCGGATGCAGGCTCAATACCTGGGCAGCAAAATCCAACACACTGCTGTTTTCTACTGCAGCACTAACTCAAGCAGTACGTGTAGGAAGAGGTTAGAAAGTAGAGTTTAAGATGCCTGCGTTAGGCATGTGAACAAACCACAGAATCTAATTTATCTTTGTAGCTATGAAAACCACATTGAAAGTCAATATATTTTGGTCGTGCATTCCCTCCTCCCCTGTTCTGCACCCGATGTTAAGTCAACCCCATGCTCAAACATACCTTAGCACAACCTGAACCGATTTCACACCGGGTTGCAACTCCCTAGTAAATTAAAGAAGAAACAGAAACTTCAGATTAATTACGAAAAAAACCCCACACCACCACAACAAAAAACCCATAAAACAAACAAAAAATAGACCCCCCGCAATCCAGAAAAACCTCAGAAGAACCAAAATCAGCCATCACTTTTGCCAGACTCAAGAGTTTTAAGTCTTTTTTTTTTTTTTAATAGATCTTTAAAGAATTACCTTACAGAATTTTATTTAAATTGTACAACTCCACCTGCAAATATCAGTGGTCTTATGTTTTTTATTTTTTTTCCCCCTCTAATGCACCATCCTGTAGCCTTTCTCTGGGTTTTCAAATCTGTAAGGGGTGAAAGCTATCAATTTGCCTGACATCCTTTTGCTGATTTGTAAGCATTTACAAAAACTAGGTTTTAAGGTCAGGTCTACCTGACAGTCTTCTTTCAAGACTCTCTTTGTTCAATTATTCAGCTAAAGCTGTTCATGCAAACCAAGTATTATGGCACCAGCAGAACAGCCGTTAATATTGCCAACTTCAGTAGTGCTATTCGTAACAGGATTTCAACTGGTATCAGGAAAGCAAAATATCACAGAACAAGGGTATTTTATTAGGAGTCTTTATACACAGGTGCAAAACATACTCCAATTTCTGCACAGGATGCAAGGCATTTGGTAAGACCCCCAAATTAGTCTGGATTTGCCTCTGAAAGCCTTTCACATTCCAATTCCATGTTTTAGTATAAATATTTTGATTTTGGGGGTGGAAGGGACGGCACCTCGGTTCAGCTGGCAGACAGGAGCTGATGCGGCAGTTTGAGAGGTGGGGGAACACGGCTGGATGCTACCCACAGGCAGTGGAAGAAGATGGGACCTGCGCTGAGTGACCATTCTAGACTCTCATTGAAACCCCTGCTATGACATATTTACATTGTGTTACTGACAGGGCAAGTTTTCTCACAAATCTGAATATATGGAGAAAAAAGCGTCAAAAATCAGCTACAACACGTGTAGTCTTTTATCACCCTTAAAGACTTCCGTGGTATATCATTTCCTTTCTGTTAAGTTTTCAAACAGCTTGCCCTGCACTGCTTCTGTTCACCTACTGCGATCACAACAGTAATCAAGCACTGGATATTCAAGAAACATCATCTTTCTCCGACTCTACGATCACAGTATGATTTTACCATAAAGAGAAATATTTAAAGGTTTTACGCTTAGTTTTGGAGGACCTCTCCTGCATCATTGTCCCTTCACAGCAGCAAGCACCAAGGGAGCAGGTCAGGAAAAGAGGAAGCCTTACTGCCTGCACTGACATCTCTTAAGCGTTTCATTGTTTGAATCAAAAGTTGCATCACGGCAGAGGTCAGGGTAAATCCTAATCTGTGCAAGACGTTTTCTTGTGCAGTTACTATAGTATCCTTTACAGCAAGGAAGCTTTCTTTCAGATGCAAACAGTGGTACATGCATAGCTTTTGAACTTTTGATGCAAAGCAAAAATCTGCAAATAGTCACAACACAAGCTCAACAGAGAATTTAGGTCATCGACAATTTCATACCGCTTTTCCTGCCCAAACGTACTATTCAAAGGCAAGATTAGAGGAGCAAAAGTGAAATTTAGGGACTTAGATGGGTAAAATTGTACCTCCCACCTCCCCCAAAGCTATTTGCTTTACATGAGAAGTAGCCTGTCTGCTAATGTCCTCAAACAAACTGTGTTTCCTTGCGGAGAACAAAAGCTCCCACAGAGAGGGAACACAGAGGAATTCTACAGCTACATTTTCTTGAACTGTTAATACACAATGAGACGTACTTGGAATTTCTGATCAACTCCACTTGTCTCGGTGTTAATGCAAAAATGCACGGACTTTCCTGAAGCTTCTCATTACTCTGTGGAACTGAAGAGGGAAAAAAAAAAAAAAAGTCTGTACATCAAACTGATAATAACTAGCTCTTCGTACATCGCTAAACACAAGGTGATTTTTTATCTTCTGAGCTATGTTTGCTTCTAAGTCTTGTTTTCTCCCATACAGCTGTACAAGAACTCCAATCATCACACATTTTGGTAAATCTACCCTTGATTACAGCTTTGCTCATTTATTGCTTGCCTGTTTTGCTAGTTAGCACGCTAATAGTACACAGTGGATTTAGACCTGGGTGTGTTTTTTTTTTTATTTTTCCTCCCCTCAAATAATTAATGAGCCAACAGTCATGTGTTCATACAAGAACAAACCATAAGTGGCGTCAGAGTGTGGAGACTAAAACTCAAAGAAGCGTAAGAAGAGATCTATGCATGACACGAAAGCATGAAACCACCAGACTGATCAGACTGATTCTGGAAAAGAAAGGAAGCAACAGCAAGGATCAGTTTTGATAATAAAAAAGCATCACAAAAAACAGCTGTAAGAGACAAAACGTGACTTACAAACACATGACCTTGAGGGTGCATTTATAGGCAGGGTATTACAGCACTCCGCTTGCAGAAACACTTAACTGAGAACCCAGCATTAATTGGCCTTTTATCCATCCACAATTTTAAGATCAAATGCATTTAACATGGCTAAAATTAAGCTTGAGATGTGGAAAACTTATGTTACGACTTCCGCTTAGTACCTTTTATTAAATTCAAACAAGCTAAATTTTATTGTCAGGACACATTTCCAACTGAAGTCAAGGCCCTGAGCTGGTGAAAGTCACAGGATAAACACAAAGAACAGGAAGTGATAAAACAGCTTTTATTTTTTCTTTTTAGCAAGAATTGGATTTTTTTTTAATTTGCAGACCTCAATTGCTAGTTTATTCAAAGCCAAGATAGAATCTGAGAAGCAGAAAAGCGTGCTTTACTGTCTGTGAATAAGAGGAGACGAAGGAAGGATAAAACTTCAGCAGCTCTAAGATCTTGGAAGACACAGCAACAAACTCGATTACCAACTACGGATACTTCCCTTTGGTAATTCAGCTTTAAAAATGCAAAAAAGACTTTCAGAAAAAAATAAATAGAATTAAGGTATCTTTAGGGACTTTTAACTTAATTCCAGTTTCCATCAAAATGTCTCTAGACCAAAACAACGATCAAGAGGTAAAGCATTTCATAAGGACTGTTATTTTTAGAAAGTGATGAATAAACAATAAGAACAACAAATCATTTTAATATTGTTGCTTAAATAACTGTCTCTAGACACACCGTCCTCCTGATTGTTGATGTACACGAAGACAAAGCAAACCTGATTAGGAAAACTGAGAAGCTGTTCATATTATTTTTGCATTTATTATCAGCTCACCCTTCTTTTATAAAAAATGCTACTTAGTTGACAACTCTCCTCTTTGTGTGTGGAGTAAGAGAAATGAGCAGCAGCAGCACACGCTCCTCATTTTCTTTCTTTCTTACTGTGAAAGACTCTTCTCCGGGCAAGAATCGAGGGGTGCTGCTAAACTGTGCTCACAGAAAGCTGCTGCAGAGTCACACAAAGCACTCCATTGTTACCTGGACAAAAATGAGCCGAAGGGAAAACAAAAATTAAAAAGATACGTACTCAGGATGTGTCCATGCATACCTTGTTGCCAACAGCAATCAGAACTGGATGCTTCGGAGAAAAGTGCAGAATATTGCCCCAAAGACTTTACACAGACCTGTGTAAAGACCCAGTTCTCCTTCAAAATCTGAATGCTGGAAAATAAGTCACGCTCCAGGAGATCACTTTTAGGGTACCTAATCAGCTATTCATTTCCTTGCCGAGCAGCCAGAAAAAAAGGCTGCTTTTTAAAGGTAAATATTTTAAGATAACTGAGTTTCATCCTTTCTCCAGGACAGATGCCTCAGGACACAACTCGGCTCCTTGTAAAACGGCTGCTGGGATCAATTTATTTTAACAGTTGACAATAGCAGGAAATCAATTTTGAAGACTGAGCTTGATCAGCAATCCTCAGAATGAGTCAAGACATAAAACTTCCAAAACCCAAAAGGACTTGGCAAACCGTATTCAAGAATTCAGCCCAAAGTGATTGCAATGGATTCCCATTTTGAGCAGTTCCGCAGTTCTCGATCTAGCAGGTTGGACCATGCCACAGAAAACAAGGACTACGGGTCTGTGGAGGACTATTGATTTCGGGTTTTAGGGCTTCCCTGCAACAAGGGTTGTTTTATTTTGTTTGGGTTTTTTTTTTTTCTTTAAACATAGCATTCCTCGCTATTATACTTTTTTGGTCAAACTCTCTAAAGACATTATATACCCCCAGGAAAGAGAGACCATATTGTCATCACCATGGCTGGAGATCCCAAAGGCTGGAGGAGATCCCAAAGGCAGATCAGCCAGAGATGAGCTGCTGGCAAGAGGCTTCTGTAGGGCTGAGGAGCTTGTTGTGAGTCCTCATTCACATCCCTGCACCTCCAGAACAGCCCACCTCAGGGCACAACACAATATATAGGGCTGGATTTTTTTTCCTCCTTGGCTATTGGAACTACTCTGGCTAGACTGAAGGTCATTTGTGTTCCCATGAGAGCCTGAGGAGACAAGGCAAGTTTACTGTATGACATCTTTTATTTTTGTAAGTGGTGGAAGCCCTCATTTTAATGCACACCACAGTTTGTTTAGGTGGATATAGCAACAGTTTGAGCACGTGCTTTTGCTGGGATTCCTTGGAGATTGCCCAACACAGCGGCGTTTGCTCTGCAGCCAGGGGAAGGCAGTTGCCTTTGCCACAAAATCGGTGGCCCTGTTTACAGTGACTGGAGTCCGGCTTCAGAGGAGGTGGCCGGAGCAGCAGCTTTACTACTCCCACGCGGCAGAAGAGCAACGCCACCACGGCAAGGCAGGTATTATCAAAAGGACAAAACCAAACAAATCCTGTTTACATTGACAGTGGCAGGACCTCCCAGCCTACATGGCCTTCTGCTCCCACAGCTGCACCGCAAGATCTCCTTTGGCATGTCTCCAGGAGAAGACCAGAAGCCTCAGTATTGACAGCGAGTACAGGCTGTCACAGCGAACATTCAGAACAACAAAAAAAATCATTCAGAAATCTTTACAGCACACCATTACTGTCAAAAACTATATTCACACTGCTTTTGCCCAAAAAAGTGCCAGAGGATAAGTACACTTATCAGCAAAGTGCTCAGAAACCACAGAGCTCATATAAATACCCCGCTTGTTAGCTACTTAAAATACAATGCAGGAAAGATATTAGCATTCATTCCCTCTAAAAAGGTATCTGATCAATCTTAATTTTAAGCCTTATCTACCCAAGAGAATTGCGGCGATTTCAGTAAATTAGAAGAATTCTTTCATGTTGACATCCTTCGACCAAACCAGAAAGCTGCAGCAGAAGCTGTTCTCACGTAGATAACTCAGATGCTAAACTCAATACTTAAATTGACTGAAATTGTGCACGCAGTTGCCAAATATGAGATATTGGCTGGTCTGCAATGGACCTAATCTATCTGCTTTTAGCTGAAGCCACCTTTGACTGCAAGTCTAATAGTAATCTGATAGTTCTTCAGGGAATCCGCTTGCCTACAGACCAAATTAGGCATCGCCCACCTCACCTTTGACCTCACGCAATCATCTCAAAGAGGCAAGAGAGCCTTTTCATTAATAAAGATGCTTCCAACTGAAGTCCAGAACATATAAATTAAGCTTTCCCTACTCCCACCATGGCTATATGCTTAAAATACCTCTTTTGTAGCCTAGGGAAATGGGGCACTACAACAGCAGCCTGTTTCTAAATGGATCCGAGATCTTAAATCTCTTTTGGATACTTCCACGTTATGAGTTTCTGAGGTTGACAAGGAGCTTATGCTTGGTCCAAACATGGAATGGGAAATCTGGGAAACAAGGCATGAACTGAGGCAGCTTCCATATCGAAAACCACTCCATTTTCCTCAGTCCTTTGTTTTATTGTCCTTCCACACCAGGCAGAGCCCCATAGGGGCATAACTTCTAACATCAGAAGTTATTCCAACACCCAGTTGTTCCAGGTAGCAATGTGGAGCTGCCGATATCCATGCAGTGGTGAAACAATCCCAGTTTTACAGAGAAACAAATGCTCCTTTATTCCCATCAGTGTAGGCAGAAGGAATTATAGTTGCAGGTCACCAGGTTGGGAAAATAAAACAAGTGTCTAGAAGGTGTCGTTAGGTTCTGCACAGCTGACTGGGACCATGAAGACTGAACATCTGCTCATACCCAGCTACTCGCCACCAATCCCCCGCTGTTAAGCAGAAAACACTCATCAAGAAGAAAAATTAGTCAAATATGCTTTAGGGAACAAGCTGACCCGAGGGAGGTGTCAGCTAACAGAGATGAGATACTAAATTTAATGAGACCTCGGTTCTGATCTGATACAGAAAATTTAATGTCAACTTTTAACAAAATCTGTTAATCAAAGTATATCCAGGCTCTTCTCCTCTCTCTGGATGTTTCCACTGCTTGAAAATTTGTTTTCCTTCAAAAGACTACATTTGCGTTCCTGACTAACAAATGCCACCCCACATTTAAGACTGAACTAACCCATTCCCCAAAAAACATTTAATATTTTAGCTTTACGCTGGCAGTCACCCCTCGACTGTTTTAATGGTTGCAGCATTAACATATTTAATGCCTCCAAATGAAGGTGAAAATTACATAAAGTCTGACTAATTAGTCTTTTTTTTTTTTCACACTCATATCTTCATCTCTCTTTTTTTTCCCCCTCTAATCCACACTGAACATTTTTTTCAAAGACAGACCAGCTTCCCAACTTCTAGATTCATTTAGTAGTGAATCCTGATGTCACCACATTGACTTTGAGACACCGAGGCTCAGCAGACCGTGATGATGCTTCTCTTCTGCATACACCGCCTTCGCTATGAGAACGTTATATTTAACATCCGTGACAAGACTCTCTCAGAGTTAAAATAATGAAAAATCAGACTCCTAGCCCTAGCATGGGGAAAAAAGCATTTTTTCCAGTCCTCCTAGTTGCCCCTCAAAATACACAGCACCACACACAAATAACAGTGACAAGCACAAAAAACAAAGAGAACCAGAAATACTGTTTGATGTGCGTACGACCATCTTTCATCCATAGGAGGCTTTAGGTCTGTATTTTAAGCACCGAAAAATAGCATTGATGTAGAATATGCCAGCATACTTGCTATGCACAGGTGCGACACCAACACAGAAAGATCTTCATCAATATACTGCCAAATTATGGAGATAGAAGACAGATTATGATTCATAGCAAAAGCCTGCAACATGCAACACAGCAGCATTTCCAAGGAAAATTAGGAAAGCTACAGCCAAACAAGAGGAGCTTTCAAATTACTTCTCAAAGCGACCACATTCCTGTTCTAAGGCAAGGGAAAAAAAACCAGATATATTCTTCTCTAAACTTTAAGCATGAGGGGAGAGAAAGGCATCCACCACCGTATTAATCAGTCTCTCCTCTGTCATGCGACTTTACAGATCCTTGCAAACACTGTCACGTTTTTGACACTTAAACCTGTTTCACTTTTCTCTCCCAGACCAAGTCCATCACAAACGCACCAGCATCTTGAAAACTCACCTAATTCTGTTGGCTTCAACAGTTCATCCAGGGTCGTATAGAAGGGAAGTTTCACCAGCCGAACTTCAGGCTTTGCAACTTTGGGTGGCAACCTTCCCAGTCCGTTAAGGTATTTTCCATAGAGCGCAGGATAGTCAATATTAGTAGTGGAGATAGAAGTCCGAGCAACGGTGCTCCCGCGGTCATACGATGAATGTATGGAGAGTGCCTCAGGAGACCGGTGCTGCTGCGGCTGAGGCTGCGTGACTTCAGAGCTCTTCTTGGCATAGCGAGTCTCATAGAGCTCCTTAATTTTCTTGAAAACTTCAGGGCTGCAGTCAAATTGGACCAATTGCAATGCTCTGGTGACTAGTTCATGTTTAAGTCCGCTTTTACTCCTGCCAACAAAACCCAGCAACATCTGAAGATCTGAGACTCGGAAACTCATCACCATGTTCTAGGGGATAAAAAATTAAAAACGTTCTTACAGTTATAAAAAGGCAAAGTGTCAGTTTGCACTATACTCTATAACTGGAATGCAAAATACTAAAAAATCCCTTATAAGACAGACACCAAACCTTCTGTTCAAATCAGCTGTTATTCACCCGATGAGCATCCCATTTCTCAGGTGCTTGTTTGAGCAAAGCGAATACAGAGGAGATCATCAATTGAAATATCACCAAAATTGGAGAAACAACACGATAGTCACCAAATCACTCAAAAGACACTTGTGATAAATGCTAAGTATCCTCAAGACAGTTTGACTGAAAGCAAGAGTGACCACAAAGGAAAACATCTCAACCAGCAGGCCCCATACATGAAAGGGCACATCAAGTCCTTTAGCACAGAGCCTCAAAGCATCCAGACTTCCCAGGCACCTCTGGGTAAGAGAGCTGCATTAAAAACTTCATCTAAAACGTTCCTAGAGTGGGGTAAAGGAAGAAAATGAATGTGAACCAGAAGGCAGGTGACGTTTAAGTGAACTGGGGACACCAATCCTTTCGTACCGTATTTCAGGGCATCTGTGTATTACCTGCATGGGCAAAAAAAACCCTCCAGAATCCTTCCTACATACACAGGATCTTTAAAAAAATATCATGCATTTTAGACCACGGGAAAAATATTACAAGACTATTAAACAGACAACATGTTCCCATGAGAACAATGCCTCCAAACTCTATTTGGGTGCTTTGCCAAGCTCTCCCCCATGATCGTAGCCAGTAGCTGCCTTTGCGGTTGCACCGGTATTATCAATTTCACTGTTTTGATAAGCAGTAAAAAAAAAAAAAACTACCTCCATCTTCAAAAATTTACTCTCTTGCTGCTGTGGAAACTCAGAAGGCCTGTAACTGTCAGCAGATTCAAAGACCATGCTACACTGTACGGCAACTTTCCATCAGACTAAGAACTAGAAATTATTTCTGTTAAAACTACTGATAGAGGCCGGTGAGACTGATGTTTCAGTTCTCTCTTATGACAAAGCAGCACTATGAATGTGCAAGACAAACTTATCAAGGACATGTTTTTTTAAAATTCAAGATGCCCTGAAAATATACTTGACAGGTACGCACATGTATTCACTTGATATCCTTCCTGGTTTGTGGAAAACCCTGGAATTCAAGAAGAAACCCCACCTGCCTCACAGTAAAAAAAAAAAAAAAAATAATCAAAAAACCCAAAACCAAACAGAAGCAGAGACCCAGCAGGTTTCTCCAACCTACACTCCACTCTTGTTTGTGGATTAAATTATAATAATTTAAAAAAAAAAAAAAGGCATAAAAGTCAGATTTTTGTGGAAGTTAACAGTAGTCTTGTAATTTCCTGGAATAAACCACTATGGATTTATTTATTTATTTTAAATTAAGAAAGCTGCTTCTAACTCCAGAACCATTTAACAGATGCTTTTGCATGTGTGGGAATTAGACTATAGAGAAAATCCCATTTTATTTTCTCCTTTTTCATGAAATCTGTCATTTAATCTGGAAGCCCAAAAGATGTTACACAAACGCCACTGGCTGTAGTTAAAATTTTTGGCAGTTGTAATGTGTCCTTCGACAAAGGGCACAAATACCTTTGATGAGAGGAAAAAAAGGCCTATAACTTTAAAGAGAAGAAAAGGATGTTTAATTGCCAGAAAGTCAGGATTCAGGAGATCTGGATTCATGTCACTGCTTTGCCAGGTACCACCTGTGTGATCTTGGAGAATTCTAGTTTCTGTGTCTCAGTTTTCTCCAAAATGGAGAGTGTATTATCCTCTCTGAGGCACTTTGAGGATAAATTGCATATTTGCAAGAATAAATATGTCAAGGCAGTATAAGTACTTCAACAGTGTGGCACCAGGGAAGTCACAGGAGACAGGTACTCCTGCACTCACTGCTTCTTCACCACCGGTCACTTGGGACTGCTAGTGCGTAAAGTGGAGTCTGAGCTTCTGTAAAGCTTCTAAGCTTACATTTAGAAGGATTTAAGATCCAGAAAGATGACCAGATTTGAGCAGTAACAGAAGAACAAGCTTCAAAGAAAACCCGTCACTGAGGCTTGGACCTGCACAATAGCATGAGCGGTAGAGAGATACCATTAACTACTGAGATTGTTAATGCTCAAGTCTATTCGTCCCCCTGAGGAAGCCCTGCATGTGAGCAGCAAGGAGCCCATCAAACACCCGCTATGGGGGCAACCACGATGCCTTGGAAGCACATCACCTCCTCTGGAGTCCACCACCAAGAAGGGCCCAAGAGCAGGAAGAAAGCAGTGCCTCCTAAAACAAGCCTCTCCAAATCGTATTTTTGCAACCATCTAGCCACATCCTCACTGATGAGCTGATCCTGCAGGCACTAAACACTCTCTATCCGTTGACATTGCTCAGTACCATCCTCAGCACCAGCCTCCCCATAACACTGGTGGGTAAAGCCCACTCAAGTGCCACCAGCCGTTCCTCTGCACCAGAAGCAGGACACGGAGATGTCCTGGCTCCCAGAGAGGTGACAGTGAACGGAGACCCAGAGGGAAAAGGAGAATCCCGCAGTGGAGCGGGGACCCTTTCCCCCTGCAAAGCCCCAACGGGGTGCACAAGACACCTTGGAATCACAACGCAACTTCAGGCACGGTCGCTGTAAAGACATTTCACCTCACAGAGGAGCCTCAGAGGCCGCCCCACCAGGGAGAGCCGGGGGCTCTGCCCCAACACCGGTCAGTGCCTGTCCCACGGCCATCCCCCCCCCGCCCTGCGGCGAGGCGGGCAAAGCCGGCCCCACGGCTCCCGGGCCCTCCTCCCGCCGGGCCCGGCT
>VYZM01021652.1:329-41533 GCA_013398915.1 Dromas ardeola
CCGAGGGGCCGGGAGGCGGTTCGGGAGAGGGCCGGGGGGCGGGGCTGAGGGGAGCGAGGGTGCCCAGAGGAGCGGTGGCTGCCCCATCCCGGGAGAGGTTCAAGGCCCGCTGGAGGGGGCTTGGAGCAAACTGGGCTGGTGGGAGATGGTCCTGCCCAGGGCGAGGGGTTGGACCGAGATGGTCTTTAAGGTCCCTTTCTGCCCAACCCAAACCAAACCATTCTGTGACGCTGTGGTATCACTGCTCTATTCTCTTGCAGCTCCAGGGCAGTGGGAGACCACAAGCATTTTAATAGGGTCGGTACAGACACAAAGACCAGAAATCTAAACTCTGGGCATCTAAACACCTAGACGCTGCAAGAGCAAGAGAAAACCAGGACTGTTGTTCTGGTGTTGCAAATGGGGAAACAAACAAAGGCCTGACAAAGCCCTGTCCCATCCTTAGGGACCAGACCATCCCCTTCTTTTTTGCGCTTGGACCTGAAGTAGGGTTTGATATGTTAAAGCTGTAAACTAATTGAAGTAGGTGCTTAATAGGAGCTTAATTTAGGAGCCTGGGTGCCTTAAGGCTGTACAAAGAGCAGATGCAACAGTTGTAGCACTAAATGTCAGAACTTATCTCCTATTTTATTAAGAAAGAATGCTTTAGGACAATATAACCTTGTAGTAGAAGCTTATCTTTCAAAACAAGGGGCCCAGGATTACTGAGGAATGCAGAGACTAGTCAAAGCTAACACTTTTGATGCACCAGGAAGAATAAAGGCCTGCAGTTAACCCAGAAGGTCACAACGATGAAGAGTGGAGGAAGTAAACGACCACCAGCTGTCTCTGAAGACCACCGAGAGACTCTAATGCGCATGCCAGAGTGGGCAGTAACCTGTAATAATGAGTTAATGAATAGGTAATAATTTCTTGGAAAACTAGTGAATATGCATATATAGTATGCATTTAAACTGTACATCTAAATCAGTCAGTGCGCACATTAGGTGGACCAATCCCCTGTGCGCCCAGCGCTGCAATAAAGAATACCTGCTTAGTAGTCACCAAGGCTATTGAGCCTTAACTTCGGCATTTCACTGCATCAGACCACAGTGGACATTTGTTACCAGCTCACAGCTTGATGTGCAGGCACTTCCCCAACTGCAAACATACCTGAAAGGAAAGCAGACTGTGCACACGGCTGAGGTATAGATCCTGCCTTCAAAGGGAGCGAGTGATTTGACTCTCTCATGGACCCGAGAGGTTAGCTGTCCTGCAGGTGACCTCCAAGGCTTGTTCATCTCCCTCCTGCATGTCTAGCAACATACGCATAAAGTATGCGAGGTACTGGAGGGGGCAGAACCATGTTTAGGATAGTAATTGCTGTGTCAAGCTGGCTGCAGATTCTGTGACTCTGCAGAGCAACAGGAGTTTTCTTAACGCAGGTGCCGTTTAGATGCATGCATTTTTCGGAACAGCCTCTGCCCTGGCAGTGGCAGTGCTCTCCTTTCCTACGTTTCAGAAGGATTTAGACGGGCACCAGAAGCCTGCCAGCCTCCGGCTGCCCCGCAGATGGCAATCCTGCACCGTGGCAACCTGGCAGAGCAGTGCTCCAGAGCTCTGGCTTTATGGCATAAGGGATATTTGGCTTTTACCTTAGGTTTGCTGTGAAGCAGACTGCGTGGCAGCATTTGATGGCTTCAGTAAAACACGCTGCAGAGAAGGAGATTCGCAGCTGTTATTTACTTTTGCAAAACAAATGCACAGATTGACTGTGCTGCATGGCCCTCTGTTCCAAAGGTGCATTGAGAACATCACAACGTTTGCACCCACTGCAGTGGCCCAGGTCACATTTGAGCCTTTGCTGACTGAAGGCTTTGTCTGGTGGACATTGCACCCACGCTTTCACTTTGGTCCAGGTAGTAAAGAGCAAGCAAATGAGCATTACAAAAAAATACATACAGCTTTCCCTCCAAAATATCTGTCAAAACATTTTCCAACAACTTTCCCTCCAAAAATATCCTATTGAAGGAGAAGGAATGGACTGAGACGGATGGAGATGGATGGGAAGGAAGAAAGGAAATTTCACACCAATCTGCCTGTCATCCTGCAACCATGTAGCCCTGTGACATGGCACTGCCATTACTAGCAACAGGCCATGAGCTCTGTACTGAGTTGGCAAGGCCTCAGCACCAAGGCATGTCATGCCTGCTCTGTCCAAACTTAGTGTGACCCACCTGCAGCTCCCTCTTACTTGGTTGAGCAATTTTTCTAATTCATCATGTGTCTGTACCTAATCAGCAATGCTTTTGCTAATCTTTGTGCGGTACAACCACAGTTTTACATAGCCCTGGAACTCTTGGTGTGCAGCAAGTTGAAAAGCAGACACATCCCAGGCTGCTTCAGCACGACTGCAGTCAGCAGGTCCAGGGCACCCCCTTGTATCCAGTACTGCATCTGTAAGCCACAAGTACTTACTACATCAGTAAACTATCAAGAAACTGGGGAGTGTGTAATAAAGGGGTTTTAAGGTGGGGCTGAGCATACGACACATGAAGAGAGACAGAGGGAGCTGGGCTCGATGACTTTGGTGACAAGATTGCTAATAAAGAACCTAATAGCTGCCTACAGGTACTTGCAAGGGACTTAAGATTCTGTGATCTAGATCACCTGTCAGCATAATACAGAAAAGATATAAACTCAGCCTTTTCTTGCCCCATTGTTTCCTTGTTTTCCCCTGTCTGTATGCTCCATTTGTCTTTTTCTCATATTCGACATCTTTGCTGATGTTTTTGAGCAGAGTCCTTTCTGGTCTCTACTTGTACAGCAAGTAGCAGAACAGATCTGCCGCTCATGCCTGAACTTCCTGGATATCACACTATCAGAGCTGGCAGCGATAATAATAGTCTGTTCTGCATGCACTATAGGTAACTGCGTATAAATAGCCACAAAGATGTAAAAAGAACAGAAAGGATGGGAATTTTTGTGTTACCTAGAGACAAGACGAGAACTGCTCTCTCATGTATTCAGTTCATTAACTGCAGCTGTCTGAGAGGGGAAAATATGCCCGAATGGGCCACGATGGGTAAGCGCTGTCCTGGCCGATGCTGGGCCTGGGAACTTCTGCAGTGATTTCTTCTTCCATGTCAATTAACAGGACAATTTCTCTCTTTCACACAAATTTACAGAGACAGCAAATCATCTTCTGCAACGGCTGTGCACAAGCGATCTATTCAGCCTTGATAAAAGGTATAAAGGTATTCAGTTTAAGCACACAAAAATGAGTGAATCCTAGTTGATTCTTCCATTCGTCCCCTGAATACACCTGGTTCTAGGAACATGGGACGCTGCTCAGCCCGTAAATGCAATCTGCCTGGAAACAGGATTCTTGCACTTTCATGGGTTAAGTCATCAACAGGTTAGGGAAGGAATTGCTACTAGAATGTCAGGATGGGGATAAGCCCCGTAATGGGTATCTCTGACAAAAGAGCTAAAACAATTTTAAAAATGGAACCTTCGCTTGCATTTATTAGGAGGAGAAAACGGTGAAGTAATGTTGTGTGTTTCTCTGCCATTTAGGTATTACAGAACGAGCAGCCATGAAAAGCTTGAGCCCTGGCTCCAAATACTGGCAAATAAGTAAGGGTGCTGTTAGAACATGATATAACAAAATGAAGGAAGGTGTTATTTTCTTTCCTTCAAATTAATTGAAGCAAAAAACTATCACCCTTTTCTCACCAATATCTTATTCCAAGTCCCAAAAAGAATCTTCACATTTCAAGTCGGGTTGCGTGTGTCAATATAAAATGCCACTTCCAAGAACAACCATGAGGTTGAGTAAAAGCAGGAGTTATCTTGAATGGAGAGGAATTCTGAAATAAATCAGAAATTTTGATTTTCTTTTTTTCTCTGAAAAATCTCCTGTATTAAAAAAAATAGTTTGCAAGTAACAAAGAAAAATGCAAATACACACCAAAAACCCCACAGCCAAGAGTCCCTTGGAGTGCTTTGGACCCCAAAATAAACATGGGTCTTTAGGTTTTTTATCCTAACAGGAGAATTGACGGCAACAGAGGCTTTTCTCTGTCCAGTGTCCTTTCTTTCATAAAAATTAGACTCTTTGCAGAAACAGTATCCTCGTAGCATTTTAGGCAGTTCACTTGGGATTAACAGTGAAAACTGAGATGATTAAAGTTCAGGCTAACTGAAACTGCTGCTCTGTGAACAGTGCTTTCCACTGTAAGCACACAGACAAAAATAATGGTTTTCATTCTTTCATGTATCCTCTGATTCTAACATGTTCAGCTGTCTCTCTTGAGATTTCAGACTTGTCTCTCCTGAAAAAGAAAGGAAGGAAGAACGTTTGGTCCCTTTACAGAGGAAGAAATCAGGGTAAAAGCAAGGCCAGATCTAGAAACTTGAACTTAGTCGCATCTGCCTCCATGAGAAACCTGTTGGTGGCATCATGACCTATGCCAGCTTTGATCATGGGCACTATTACTACAAGAAGGAGAGAAATGGGAGAAAAAATGTCAGGAATATACAAAATAAAGTCATCTGGAGGAGATAATTTGGAAATATATATTCTCCCCATCTCCTAAGAGAAAGACGAAGGACAGTTAATGAACAAAGGCAAGAGTTTAAAATGAATACAAGGAACTGCATTAGGCAATATACGATTAGACTGAGGAAGTTATTGCCTTAGGAAGTTACTGAGGTCAAGAAACTAACAGGACTCAAAATATCATCGGCTACTCTAAAGAATATTTAAAGATATGACCAAACATCAATAAGAGTTTTGGAAAGTATATTCATTTTTCTATGTCAGGCCATAACCTTTATGAGAGACAAAGATGAGTTAAAGCAGTTAACATAGTTCATAAATGAAGGGCAGGTGAGAATATCGGATTATTTCCTTTGTCCTCGTCTATCATGGCGCACAAAATTCTCAAGTAAGTACCTTGTACCAGAATCCCAGAAGCCTTTACTGGGCTAAAGCATTTCAGACTTTGGACACCAGAGTGTAAGCCTCTGAAATCAGGAAAGGCTTCAGTTCTAGCAATGTCTGAAGTCTCTGAAAATGCCGGGCAGTTAATTAAGTGAAGCAGGATCGAGTATTCCCAGCTGCTGAACCTGACAAATGAGAAAGAGATAATCCCAAAGCTGCCAGTCAGACTGACCTGGGTCGGAGTGAGATTTTGTGGGGGCCTCCTTCCTTTGCAGCTCCAAATGCACAGCACAGAGATGAAGAAGAAAGAGGGATCTTCACACTGCTCAGGACAATTACTCAGGTCATCAGCATCTCATGACTGGCTGTAGCCAAATGCTGACGATTCTTGTGCTGCGGGAAGAAATAGATCTTTTTCCTCCTCCTGCCTTAACATGCTTGGTTGATTGTACACTGAAGGAAAACGGCCACCTGAGCATTATAGTTGTCCAGCTGAAGTGAAAAATGTGACATAAGGCTGCAGCCACTGACTCCATGTAGAGCTAAAACTGTTAAGCCTATGTCAAGGTTGGCGCTTCTGTGCTCTGCAAGACCCAGAAGCTGTTGAAAAAGGGGACTTGGATGCACAGTCCAAGACCAGGGTCACCACTGCGACGACCTGATCAGGTAGTGCACAGAGGCTGATGCTCGTGTTGTCTGAAGAAGCATTCAGGTCCAGCCACGGTCAGAGATGGGGCACTGGGGAAGCAGACCACCAGTCCATTTCTACTAGGGTTTTTTTGTTGTTACTCGGTAGAGCAGAACAGGGGGTCTTTTCCATTTCTGTGAGATGCTCTCCTGAAACACAGGGCCCTGAGTTTAACTCTCTGGGTGTGTTCAGGCACACTGGGAATTGTCCTAGCATTGTCAGAGACACGTGAAGATTTACAGTAAGAGACCTAGTTTTATCAGATTTTAACAAATTTGTGTCTCTTCTGGAACACTTGCAGTAGCAGTCTTGCCCAAAATCGCCAGGAAGACACCCTACCCAATGTTTTTGTATGTAATGTGCATTAGCACAAAATCATGAAAACTACTACCTTTAAATCACAGTAGAAAAGATCCTGAAATAACACCCTGTAAATAAAACAAGGTTTCAAGAACCCTAAGGGAGATTTAAGCAATACCAATGTGTTTAACTTTTGTACACCCCTGTTCACTTTGTATCATACCTAAATGATGGTGGATTGGAAAAATGGTAGCTAATGTGTCTTAAAGGCTAATACAAACCAATCAATCTTCAGTGCATAAAAACTTTTGTGATTATTTAATGCATTAACCCAAAACATATGGGACCAGAAACATGTTACAAAGGGTAACTTGAATTTTGAGTGACAAGTGCTTCACTCTTTCCCCTCTTCTTTTTTTTTTTTTTTTGACCTTCATGCTTGAAAGATGCTGGATCTGGCTCTACAGGCTCAGCCCACCCAGCTGCTTGCTCACCCTCCCCCGGTGGGATGGGGTAAAGAATTGGATAGGTGAGAGTGCGAAAACCCCTGGGTTGAGATAAATACAGTTTAACAGGTTAAGGCAAAGCTGTGCACAGAAGCAAAGCAAAATCAGGAATTCATCCACTGCTTCCCATTGCAGGCAGGTGTTCATATCGAGCAGTGATTTTAACCAGATATTAACCCTAGGAATGATTCCTGACCACATCAAGCTCTCTTTGAAGTTGTTTTTTAGCAATATTTAAAGATTGCTAGCAAAGGATTTGTTCAGCTGTTTAGCTATTTCCTGTGTATTATCTTATTAGCATTTGTCTGCATAATACCTAGTCTCTTCCGTGCATTACTTTGTTTGAGTCTAATGCTACTGATTATTTACTGTAGGCTTAACACCACACAGATTTGCAGAGGTTTTCCCTCTGGTGTGTGTTCTTTTCTGTCAATCTTTGCAGAATTCAAAAAGCTATTTCTCAAACAATTTATTAAAAAGTCTGCACCAAGACAACAACAAAAAAACCAAAGGGCACCAGTTTGGTCCTAGAATGAGACAGTTTTCAGCTGTGTAGATCATCTCTGGGCAGGAACTCAAATCTGGGAAATGGAGAATATTCATAGTCCTCAATTTCTTTTTTGGTGGACCTCTACTAGCTGTTATACTGAAAACATCATACCCTAATTCTGAGGTAAAAAAAAAAAAACCAACACCAAAAAAACCAAACCCAAACACCAAAACAAAACTTAGAGCTGTTTCTTTGCTTTGTTGAGTATTCCCCCCCTCAAGAATCAGCCTAGACTTTCTGTTGCTTTTCTTCTGCAGGGGAAGTAATATCTATGTTTGCCTTGGATGACAGACATCATTCCACACTTTCAGTGCAAGTTCACAGATGAACCCCAGCTCTCTTTCTATGTGCATCATTAACTTGTCCATATGCACATCTTTAACAACTGCTGTCATAGTAAATGGATATAGTAGTCAAGCAATAAAGTTTAAACACATAAAAAGTAATCCATAGTTCAGTGGTAGTGCTCAGACTGAGCAGCTATTCTGATCGGGTCTTTACTAATTGAAACAGAACCAATGGACTTTTGAAATGATCTAATCAGTAATAGAAATAAAAAGAAGGAAAGGTGACCTCTCAGCTGACTCTTGGCGCAGAGCTGAAGAGAGCCTGACACGGCATGGGGAACGAGGCACAAAGAGGAGCAGCATGGTACAGGAATGAGCACCGCAAAAAGGAGAGCCATGCTGGCACGGGCCAGCCCGGGAGCAGGTGATAACAGAGGAATAAATATTCTTCCCTTTGCTCCTGTAAAGAAGGAACCAGACAAGGAACTTGCTACAGCTTCTTCATGAAAACTTCCTCATTTTTATTTGGCTGTGAACAGTGCCCTTCAAGACTTTCCTGACTGAAACAGAATTTCATCACACACGTGTCACACAGTATATAGAGGTATGTGTCTAGAGTTCTGGAATCTTCTTTACCCCTAACATCTGATCTGTTTACCTTGTGGAAACTCATTGTGCTTGATTCAGAAGTAATCGAGTTTTATGTTATTTTTCTAGGCAGGACTGGAGATACAATTAATAACGTTATTAAAATGAGATGAATAGGAACAATTGTACCCTAAAGAAAACTGGCTTGTGAGGATAAGAACATGCTTTCTATTTTCTAAGGAAAGTGAATAAAGAGAAAGGAAGAGACTGGGATAACAAACCACTGGAGAGAGAAGCATTACTGTGAGAAAGATACCGTAGCATAAGACATACAACAGCATGTTGTGTTAAGCTTTAACTAATGAAAGCTACAAGTTTAGAATACATTACAAAACTCTCTTGACATTGATTCTTTGAGGCTTCACTAACTCACAGCAACTTCTCAGAGTCAAAAATGCAGGGTTATTTTTCATCGTATTTCTCCAGAATTTAGCAATTATTCCGAGTAACTGCCCTGCAACACAGCGGTTCCCCTCTCCCCACAACTGTCACTGAATGGCTTAGGAGCTGAACATCCACCCAACACACGAGACTGCTGCAGGGTATCCTTGGATCCCAACACTCCCCGGTACGATACTGAGGAGAAATATTCACTGATTCAGTGCTTGAACTTGATCCGAGTCTAAGCTTGGACCTTGTCTGAGTTCAACAGAGCAGAGTCCCATGTCTGGGATGCAATAACCCCGTGCACGAGGGTAGGTAGGGCTGGCTGCAAAGAACGTGGCTTTGCAGAAAAGGATCTGGGAGACGTGGTGGACAAGTCAAAAGGGAGACGTCAGTGTGCCTTGCAGAAAAAGCCAACTGTGCCCTGGGCTGTGCCAGTGAGAGCACAGCCAGCCAGGTAAGGGGGAGACACTTCCCTCTGTCAGCACTGGTGAGGCTCCATATGGACACTGCGTCCAGTTTGGGGTTCCCCAGTACAAGACAGTCCTGGATGCACTGGAGTGAGCCCACTGGATGCCATTGAGCTGGAGGTGGCTGGAGCCCAGGATGGGAGAGAAGAGGCTAATAAGGCAGTTGTGCCATGGTACTTTAATGTCACAGTGTCAGGTTCTCATCCCTGCCTTTGTCCTGTTCTCCTCTGTGATACCATACCATGGTGGATAATTTCCCAGTCACATGGTAGTAAGTGCACCGTGGTGGTTCCTGAATGTTGGACCATGCCTAAATTTAAGTTGAAGACTGTGAATCAGTTCTTTCTGTTTACAGTCCTCCTGTTTTGTAATTAAGGGAGGATGTTGCTACTAAGCACTCTTGCACTGAGGACCCTACTGATCAGACCAGTCAGCCCAAGGACCACGATAGTGCACAAGACAAAGAGAGAAGAACAAATAGAAGAGGCAGAGAGGCTATTGACTGATTCAGTCAGACAAAGAATGAAACAGCCTTTGCACTGAGCCGAGCTGGTTTTGTGCCTAAGTTAGATTTCCCATTGGTGCCATCAATAACTGTGACATTTGTTCACTGACAAGTACCAGAGCAATCCCAGCCTTACAGTTGTCTCAGAGAGAGAGACAGGTATAGAGATAGGCTGTAGAGAGATAGGCGGGTATTTTCTGGGTATTAACACAACAAACTTCATGAAAATAAACATACTGAAGATTTTATCTTTGAGACAGCAGAGCTGAGATGTCAGCAAGCTGGAATTTCCTATTGCTGAGTTTTAGGTTTAAATGCGTTATCAACTTTGAATTTTTGCTGTTCATTTACACCGAACCTGTGATCAAAAAACACCTATGAACATTACGTGAGGAAAGAGGAAAGTAGCTTTGCTTGGCTGAGGTGGTTTAGAAGTACTCTGATAGTCTACAGTGCAACTGTATTCAGGAACGTTAAAAAACAAGGCAAAGCATGGGAAAAGTGTCACACAATTGTACAGCAAAGTTCAGAAAAGAAAGCCCCCATTAGATCTTAATTTATATCTCAAGGCAACACCATTTTCAATAACTGTTTTTGCTTTAAAAGCCACTGTGGAAATGAAAACTTTTTTTCCTGCTTGTTGTACTGAGAAAAGCAATAGCTAAAGAAAGGGGAAAAAAACCCATATCTGTGAGTTTTCTACTAGCATTCAGTTCACTCAGACTTTTTGTTGGCTACAATTGCAAGCCTCCCCTGCCAAGGCAAAACTCTCAGTCCCCGCCTAAAAGGGTACATCCCCTTGGCTGACCCATCATGGGCACATAAGAACATCGTAGCCTGGCTGCTGTGGAGGAATAGGACCAGAAAACTGTACACCTTTACATGAACGATATAACTTGATAATACGGGGACAGGCAGAAATGATAAAATGTCAGTTTATTGCTGCTTCGTCCCTCGCTTCTTATAAGAATATACTTCTTAAGCATATCTATGAACAAAACTTGAAGATTTTTTTAAGCTCTTGGCGCTGATACCTTTTTTTGCTGAGAAATCCTTCACAGAGCTGCATTACCATCTAATTCTACAATCTGAGCTGCAGAAGCAGCAGCCCAGTGATTATTCATCCAAATGAATTACAGAATCACTGCCATTTATGTTTTATGGTTTACGTTTTAGTTGAAAGGATTCCCTAATAGAATAACCAGCTTCCTTTGGAGAAATAAAAATTTCCAGTATAGCGCTCTCTGCATGGGGACTTCAAATTTCCTTGAGTATAGTCTATGGCTTTACAGACACAGGGTAATTGGTTTCATAATGATTAATATAGTTTGCAATATAATCATTATCAAACTTTCATGAAAACTGATCTTGTTGTCTCCATTTCAGATAACAGATTTTTATAATAGCTTAAAAAAATGTAAAGGCTTGAGTTTTCTTTAAAAAAAAAAAAAAAAAGAATCCCACTACTATTGTTGTGAAAATTTGCTACTCATGTTGTGGTAATCAAAATCTTTCTAATTATCAAATTCATAGCTTCATTAAAGAAAATTCGAAACATAAAGCAGGGCTATTACAAGTTCTTCGTGACAGCCATTTAGTCATAAAACTATTCTGAATTTATTTTTAGATTAAGAAAATACAAGTTATGGGTAACAACAAGGAGTTACAAAAACAAAACCTAGAAAATACGTAACCAGAAAGATAAGAGTGTACACTTTGCTTCATTGTTGCATGATATCACCTGTAATTGAACCCATACCAAATTTACAGGCTTGTTCTTTAAGACTTCATGTCATTAAGCAGATGATTCATTTTGTGGTGTGTTTTTCTTGCTGATCTATTCATTGCATCCCTTGCAGTGCTGAAAATATTGTAATTGTATTGAAACAACGCAAGTATGTCAAACTAAAACCAGCTATACCAGCTCTGTTCCTCTCACAGAAAATTACTTCTCACTGAATTTCTACAGCCTCACTATATAATTTTCTAGAGTAGCAATTTTGACGTGGCGCTTCATGTGCTACTTCAACATGTTCTTTGCAAGTAGCTATGACAAGTGCGCATTTTGTCCTCAAGTTAAATGGGCTATACAGAAGCTCACCCCTTCACTGGAAAATGCATTGTGTTAGTCCATAAATCTAAAATGATGACAAAGAACCCAAACAGGGCTCTTGTCTTCCTTTTTCCTCAGTCCTCTATGTGCCACCCCTGCTTGCTTTGTCAGAGTCTCTCCAAAGCAGCTACAAATTGGACTCTGCTCTCTGCTCCATTGACATTTCCAGTAAGTGGTGTTCCTACTGCAGGATTCTGACGAAGCGCCCACCTAGCAGCTCAAACATCACCGGCCTTTCTAAAATAGCCTTAAAAGAAGACTGATAATTTATGATTAAACGTGTCAGTTTAGGATTCAAAGTGGCTGAAGTTCAAGGCATGCAAACCATTCAGTTTGTCCCTCAGCTCAACAACTGTACAATTGCTTCAAACAGCAGCAAAGAATATGGTTTTCTGTGAGCAGAGCTCCTCTTTTCATACTAGTTGCCCGTGACAGAGGGTGCTGCTGAAGGCCAAGCTGGGCAGCAGTCAGAAATCCTGGTTTAAAGAGAGGAAGGGGGAGGACGTGCAATATTCTGCCTGAAGAAGGATGGGCAGGGAGAGAAAGCACCACAGAGCCTGGGTATATTTCAATTGCACTTTGCTACGTATGCACAGAGGAACCATTCCTGGGACAGAACAGGCCACAGACTTCACCGCTGCCCTCCCTCCTCCATGGATTGCTGAAACGAGCAATGGACCCTCCTGAGCGGAGGCTGCTCTGAGACGCCGGCGCTCACCTGCGCGGCCCTTTACAGGCAGACACTAGGGTATGACAAGCAGAGCTTGTTAGTTCAAGCACATCACACCCTATTCACAACTACGGGATCTCACTTTGGAACTCACCAACACGTGAGTAGCTTACTGCACGGACAGAGAAAACTCCTTGCTAAAAAACGTGCAAACCAACTCTAAGGGAGAGAGGAAATCTTTTTGCAGTTCATAGTGCACCTGGTGTACTCGTTGGAATGATCTGCAGTACCGTTTTTTTCCATGCTAAGTGAAACAACTTGACAGACAGCACCAGAGCTGCAGTGTCTGGAACACAACAGTTTGCTGTTTGTGTATCATGCATCTTTACTTCCACTAATTTTTCTGTGATTCTTTACAGAAAATATATATTAAAATATCAAGGTCTAAGTATGTTCTGATATGTTAAATATGGAAACACTGCTCTAGGAAGAGGATTTTCTTGGATTGTCATAAAAGCTACTCATTGTTTTGAAAGGAAGGAAAAATTTTTGGAAAAAAGTAATTGGAATTCCACAGAGTGATGCCATCATAACAGTGACAGGAGAGGACAATGAAACGTGTTTTAAACCTCCAATGAAGTCATATTCCTACCCGATGAGGGGTGAACTTCGCTCAGAATTTGAAACAGGTCACTTTCTGACCTGTTCTGGTAGTATTGTTTTAAGGGGAGAAAGGCACTTGCCATGTTTGTTTTTTTGTCCACCCCCCCACTCCCCACCCTGGAAAACTTGCTTCTCTCTTTTCTCTGACAAATGCATTTTCCCTCATACTGACTTAAAAGTTTAGGGAATTAATCTTGTCCTTCATTTTAAAGCTTCATTAGCACTATCATTGTTAAGAGACTGCAAATGACCTTGCTATTTTTACTTCTTTTTATTTTCCCTCAGATTAATTAGTCTGGACCTCATTAAGGGTTGAATGCATTCCTCAAGTGACAACCCAATTGTGCAGAGTGAAGGATGCAATGAATATTCACTAAGCAACGTACACGGAACAAAGCAATACACAGCTCTTCCTTGAACACTGGAACATGTTTTTAATACGCTTTCAGGTATCAGTAGTAGAAAGGACAGGGAACGCTCAGGTGAGGCAGGCTTGGGAGGAACTGGGACATGTTGCCACTTACCTGTAAGGTAACTGGCTGCGCAGGCTAAAGGCAAACACCAGAGTTAGAGCACTGCAAGGCACAAGAAACCGTGCGTCTCCTGAGAGGAGTAATAATATGAAAGACAGATCCTGATCTTGTCGTTATTTTAATGTTTCAACATTTGCAAACAATGATTAAAAACCTTGACAAAAAAGAATCAATTTTTTTACAAAGGCAAATGACTGTTTTATGCAAGAGAAGACTTGTGGTGCCTTGTATTTATTTGTAGCTTTTATTGCCAGGTAGAAGATTGTGATAATCAATGTTTTAAGATGAATACTCTCTGGATTCATTCGCATTCCCCAGGCACAGACTTTTTTGCCTACCTCAAAAGATATCCTACTATACTACATTAGTGCTGGTGCTACAGGTATGTCTTAGATTCCCATAATGCTGAACACCCTGGAACAACATGAATTCCCCAACACTATGAACTGCTGATCAAATTTAACTCTGATTTTTATCCCCAGGCTCTTGCACTGCCTTTTGGTTACAGATTACATTCACGCCCTTTTGATTATGGAGCTATGACAAATGTTTTCTTGCCCTTAAACTTACATAGAACTTAAATTGCTTAGGGTAGCACAGTGAGTGTTACCCCAGAGACGGTTCTAGACTCACAAGAGTTCCCTTGTACTCTTGTTGCCAGATAAGTCAGTGGTCTTTCTGAGTCCTTGAGCTGCATGGTGGGTTTTTTTTTTTTATCTTGTCTGTGAAAAGCTGCATAGTATTGTAACCTTCTCTCATTTTCTCTTTCTGCATTCAGCATCAAACAAGGAAATATTGTTAGTTTGTGACTTTCAGAATCCCTGGGAGATATGTACAAGGAAAAACTTCTGACCATAGCAGTTCAGCTCTATGTGCCCCAAGAATATGTTCTCAGCCACTTGGAAATGCAGATTACTCACTTCTGAAGATGATATAGCTGATCTGGGAGTTCATTGGGAAGTTTTACAGTGGCTCAGACTCAGGAGACACCCGCTTCCACATGTTCTCAAACTGTTGTGCAAAAATGGGAACTTTGCCAGCTTGGAGTGATTCTGACTGTATTTTTAAAAGCTCGGATTTCAAAGCTGTTTGGGCTGTGAGTGTCTGTCGATTTACTTAGTACACTCCAGTGAGTCATAATTATTCTGTAGCAAAACTGCTTAAAGCTGGCAAAGTCCATACAGCTTTTTTTTTTTGGGCTTCATTATTAATGAAAAATGTTAACCATTTAACTCAAGTGTCTAGCACAAAATCAGCCACAAAAAGGCATAAGGATACAAACTGAAGCACAAAAAGAACACACTAGGGATTGACTTAAACATTGATTAATTGTTTTAAACTTCTAGGCCAGAAACTGTTTTCTTATAGCATTCTCCTTCAGGACCCTTAGCTGCCTACCAGACACAAAGATCAGCATCCATTGAGAAATAATAACAGTTATGTGACTGTGACCACTTGACTGCTGAGACCATGTGTCCTGCAGAAGTGAATAAAGATTTTTTTCGTTTACAACTCTGTTGAGGTTTACACCACAGAGGTATAATTATCTATTAACATATGTACTCCTTTAAAGTAAAACTCTCTCATGATATTGCCATTCTCATTAAGATCTACAAGACTTTTCTATAAGAAACACCCCTCCCCCTTTTTTCTTTTTTTTTTTTTTTCCTTCCATGCAGATGCTGCCCAGTTTTTTTTGAAAATAATTTTGATAAAAATTTAAATTTGAAAGCTACAATAGGTGGGGAGCCCAAGATGGTAAGGAATGCCTCCTCTATACAGATAAATTTTCTTCTTATGAAATTTCCATCATAACAATGATGAGGCAACTACTGATTTTTCCCCCAGGAGTTCACTTACGGTTTGTTGAAGGCAATTACAGTGGCTGCTTTTGTACCAGTTACCTGAGAAGTACTTGAGAAAAATGAGCAAAATCTTTATGTTCACAACATAGTAAAAGGTTTTCTGTGAGGAAAGAGAGTCCTGACAGCAGGTCTGTCAGTCTCTCTAAAATGTCCTCAGAGGCCATTCACAGAAAGTGTCAGTCAGGGGAACAAGTACAGGCTGATTTACTGCTGTCGGCGAAATATTCAGCAGCCTTGAACTCAAACATTTCATCCAGCTACAGTAGTGCTGAGAAAGGGAGGAAAAATACAGGGATGAAAACATCATTCTGCCGGGAGCCTCGAGTACTTTGGAAGGTGAGATGGGACCTGGCTCTGCGCAGCCTGCAGGAAAGGGTCTGTGACCACCACAACCCGTGCTGGGCAACCCGGCGAGGATGTGCCATGCCTGACCGTACGGACACTGGACATGCGTCTTTGGGATGGAGACTCTGCCGATCTTGCCCGGCTGGAAGTCATCTTTGTTGTTGAACCTCTGTGTATGCAGAGGCCATTCACACTGACAAGGCATTGTGTGTTTTTCCCAGATGTTGTATTCTCAATTAGCAATTAGCTTTTGACTCCACCATCTAATTAGGTAAGAAGTTATCTTATTAGATTTCAGGAGACTACTTCAGAGTATTTTGTGTTGTGCCTGACTTCTTGTTTAAATGTGTTTTGCTTTAATCTACAGCTGGAGAGTCCTGTCCCAGATTTCTGTACTGGATTATAAATCCTTTAGTTCCCGTGTCCTCTGCCAAGAAAGACTTTTGTACTAGCTGACTTTCATGCCCCATCTTTTATTTGTTTGTGTTTTAAATTAAACTAAGAGAACTGACCTTATTAAATCACCTAGTTCAAGGCATTTTCTGTAGATCTTAAATATTTATTTGTGACCTTTTTCAAATATCATTTTCATAAGTATAGAGGTCACATTTGAACCAAGTAATTCAATTCCAGTCTTATTCAACATATTCATCAGTGACCTGGATGAGGGGACAGAATGTGCCCTCAGCACGTTTGCTGATGAAACAAAACTGGGAGGAGTGGGTGACACACCAGAAGGCTGTGCCGCCATCCAGCGAGACCTGGACAGGCTGGAGAGCTGGGCGGAGAAGAACGTGCCTGGTCCCCTCTTTGTGGCCCAGAGAATCAAAATGCTGACTGGACACAAGCTTGGGTTCCCGCTAGTAGCTGGGATGCTGCTGGAGACAGCCATCCCCTGGTTCTACTTCCAGAGAGCTCCAAAGAAGCAGATCTATTTCATTCCCACAACAGCATTAGTATGCTAACGTAGTGACAAATAGCCATGCTAACAGAGTGCTCCATCCCATCCCAGTGTCCATCTCAGGCAATATCTGATGCTCCAGTTACCCCATGGACTTCAGAAGCTTCTGAGCGAAACAGCACACAGGGGATCAGGGTGCTGATGCCACATCCCAGAAGTTCATACAAGTGGATGGAGTCACCCTAGAACTGCAAACACTGTGACCTGTCAAGGTGGTTTTGCCCCATTGCAATGGGACCCTCTCCCCCCAGCACTGCAGTTTTGTAATACCTGGGTCATTTTTACATTTATCACAGTGTTTTGAGCCAGATTAACAGTGATGGCAAGTTCGGGATGGTGGTGGTGTATGTGTGTCACTAATGAAGGCAAGCCCTAAGTTCTTAAATCCCACCAGTGCAGTGTAAGGACATGGCTGGCAGTGAGTGTACTCGGCTTTCTCCACGCGTGGTCTCAGGCCATGAGCTGACTGGGGTGATGGCTTAACCCTGCTGGACTGGAGCTTCTTGTATCCCAACACCTTTTTCTCAAACCTCCTGAAGAAAAATGCTCCCAGCCAAGAAGCCACCCCTGCAGTCATCTCTCCTCTGCACCATACCAGCTTGTCATCCCAGCATGGTACCAGTTCCCTGCAGTTTACCTGGGGGGAACGGCGCTCCACAAGCAATTAGTTGCTGGAATATGTAGCCAAAATAACGGGAAGACTACTGTATTGCCCTGCAAAGGGAGCTTGTAGAAAGCTGTCTTTTTTGACCTAGGCTTGTGCAAAGGCATACTGTCCTCCCTCTCCTACAGCTGAAAATATTTATCCACACTTGGTCAATACACAGTGGATGGCAGCATGAGCCTTCTGTCTTGAGGCAGATTTAGATGAACTGAGACTCATTGCTCTAATTTAAATGGGGAAGCAGTATAAGAATTTTCAGCTACTGTAATGCTTGGTGGCTCTGCTTGTCTTATGTCTTTGGATTTTATCCTTCCTGCAAGTCTCCTTCACTCCTTTATCTCCATCTTTTGAGAGTGACTCATCCATTGTTTCATTTTAAGTCAGTTCAGTGTCTAATCATTCTGCTTTTCCTTTGTTCAACATTTAGGTTTTGAAAGTCAAACAGCACAGGACAGGCTTGCAATCACTGCACTGTCAGATTATTCATATTCTTACATAAAACAGCTGACTGTTCCTGCTACAAATCCACTAGAATGCTACAAAAACGAACACAGGAGCAGGGAGAGATCAGGAAGGTGAAGAAGAAAAAAAAAATTTGAACAATTAGCATACAAGTCTTTAATATAATCCCTTGTCTGCCACAGTACCTTCTCCATGCTTATGTAGTACTTCTCTAAAATCTAGAAATCTGTACTGAAATCTGGTACAGTATCTTAACAGAAATCAAGAGAAATAGCACTCAGCAAAAACTTTAACCATATTGCAAAAAGCTGGTAAGACCATAAATATTATTAACCAGCTTTTTCCAGAAAGATCTACAATATTCTAGATACCAGGCAAACAAAAAAATATCAAAGTGTTGTCCCTGAAGAGAGCATAGATTGAATTCTATGGAAAGGCATACCAGTCCATACCAAAATGTAGCTGCCCACATCCCACAGTGCTCACTTTGAATTTCAGAATCCAGTTGCTTGACTGAATATTTCTCTAGCCACATAAATATTTCAGGCTCTCAGATAAATGCATTCACTCAATTTTTTATCTGTGCTCCTGCCTAGCATCAGATTTCTAGATTTTGTATTTATTTATTGTATTCGCTATTGCAGTGACCATTGGCCTTTTGCTTGAAAATAAAGTGTAACCTTAAAGAAGTCTTGAAAACAGAGCGGTGGCAGATTTATAACTCTACAAACATGCCAGCACAGGGATCTGACATTAATGCTGCTCAGGGGCAAAACCTGAGCTCACCACGCAGAGACCTTCTAAGGTGCAAGAGCCTTCCTCGGTGCTGCCTATGAAACCTCCGCTGAATCCCACCGTGTCTTGCAGCCACAGTGCAAATTCAGAAAGCTTAGTGGCAGGAAATGGCACAGATGAGAAATAGCAGCAACTGAATGCAGAACCATAGGACTCCTCATAGTCACAGACTTCAAAGGGAATTTCTTGAGCACCCTTGGGATTAGGGCAGTCTGCAGTTACACCTTAGCAAAAGTAATGCAGAAGAAACAGTAAAGACACAGAACTCAAAAAGGAACAAGGACTTCACAACAATCGGAGTAAACCACAATAATTTTCAAAAGGAAAAGCAAAGCAAAATAACTAACCAACCAACCTAGAAGCCCACAGCAAAACACAAACCAGACTTTATGCTTAATTAATGACCTAAATATGACATAAATCTTGCATGGTCTATATACTTCATCCTGGAGAATCTTTCTATTTCAGCAAATACACGTGGGATGTTCTTAATGAGTAAGAACAAACATTTCCATTTCTGGTCTAAATTTCAGTTGTTACTGAAACTTTCACTCTCGTTTTCTATCCCAATGATTTTTCCTCTATCCTTTCTCATTTTTCCTTCTATCCTTTGAGAGCTGAAGGAACAATGACATCAAATACACTTTACACCTAACAAAAAGAATCATTCTGGACTTATTTTGAGAAACCATGAAGTGGTTGGAAAATTTTAAATGCAACCAGCCTTCAGCGTGTCACAGTCCCCTGCTTTGTGTCCCAGAGAGAGATGACTTTTGTTTCACTGAGCGGAGGTCCTTTACTGAAGAAATCATCTCCCAGGAACAGCAGTCCGATAAGGAAGCGCCTTATCTCTGTTTACATAGCTACTGCTGAGGAGTAGCAGCAAAAATCTGGCATTGAGGTTTCAAAAGACCCAGTCCATCTGATACCTTTAACAAAGGCTTTGCTATCATATTATTCTTTGCAGAATGTTGTCAAGGCACAGTCTTGTCCTATGCTTTCTTTACAAATACGGTTTCAGCTTTGAGCTAATATTACATATAAACTTCCTTACATTTAAACTATGTGTCTTATGGCAGTGTTCTGACTCTTGTCCACATTAAAAAAATCAGAACATTCAATGAAAATTTTTTATTATTATTATTATTATTATTATTATTATTAATGACTGTCGTTATTATTACTGTTATTATTATTATTATTATTATTATTATTATTATTATTATTATTATTCAGACTGGAAAGGAGACCGTACACCTCAGTTCATGCAAATAGTCCCAGTGAGTCAGTTATGAAAACCATATCAAATCAGGGCGGCTTTTTAAGCGACTTATTACACAAACAAGTTAACATTACAATCACGAGTGCTTAATATAGACAGAAAATATGTAAAGCAGCACTTGGCCTGCAAAGTTTTGAAACACTAACTAACTCAAGACTGCTTTTCAGCCTCTTTGTACATTTTAAGCATTTATTTTTGAATAAATTAAAATGATCAGTTCCTCAAAAAAGAGAAAAAAAAAATCTGTGTTTGTTAAAGACAGATCTTCACCTCAGTTTTATCAATGAGGAAAATTACATGAAAACCCATGATAAATTTTTTGCATAATTTCTTCTTACACTGAAAACATGATAATGAACCTAGAGGAAAGTCAAAAGGGATATATTCAGGCATTATGGGTTCCTTATTGTTTTTTCCATACCTTCAAGGCTTCGTGTTGTCCATGTAGTAAGAAAGTCACTTGGATGTAAACCTTAGTCAGGGAATCTAAGCAAACAATTGTATCAGGAACAATTTACAAAATTACATCCTTAGAAAGGATTGCCTGGCTCAGATGTGTGCAGGTACACTCCAGGCGGTCTCTTAAGGGCTCGGTGAAAGAAGTGTTCAATAGTTATTGGAAAACCAGAAAGAGACACAGCTAAATAAACCTGGAGTGGCAAATAGGTATAAAAGAGCTCATTCTTACCTTGTTGTTCTAGACTAAAGTGCACAGAAACATTTCCGTGCAACCCTGAAGCCTCATAAAGAAGCTGCTTATCGGAACACAAGGGCAGCTGGAGCTTGCGGGGAGCAGGAAACACAGCCTTAAATAAGGGCCCACTCTGAAACTTCCAGTCCAAACTATTTACAGCCCACCTCTATGGTTTGATTTTATTTTTACTGTCTGTCTTGTTCTTCTGCATGCCAAAGCAGGTGATAGAGTTGTACTTTGCTGCTTGGATGTGCAGCCTGACAGGGAAGGCAGTGCAACCTTTGTTTGTGGTCACCGGGGTGAACACGAGTGCCCAGCACCCAGCCCAGGGCACACATCCAGCTCAGGCATCTCCCAGAACAAGCCCCTCACTGCATGACATCCTCATCGCCGGGTGGAGGGCACCAGGAGTAAATGTGATGCATCACTGCTTCAGAGAGGAGTTTTACCTTTAGGTTTTGGACGTAAGACTTCAGGGCTTGCGTTGTTTTGCACAGAAGATTGTGTTGTCCAGTGAAACTGCAGATTTTCACCAAGGGGACATCCCTTCAAACACCGCACTCCTATTTTACTGCCTGGTTGACAGGGATGGACATTCCTGCTCCTCGGAAATAACTAGGGTTGCAACTGATTGCTAAATAGCATTGCTTTTCTGTTAAAGGGGCCTTTAATTGCTAAGTTGTTGATATTACAGAGTTTTTAAGAGCACACATTCATCTTTCACAAGTGTTTCAAAGGGTTAGATCCGTGATTCTCCAGACGAAGGCAGCTTTCTGCAGCTGGGAAGTGTATCCTTAACTACAGGCTGAAAAAGTGAATGCTATCTAAGGGAACTTGGGCTGCCAAAATGAAATCACATGTAATGCAAAGACATGCTGCTTGGAGCCTGTCAAAACCCATTTGCTGTTTTGGGTGGCATTCAACTGCCAGCAGTAAGAGTTTGATGGGCCTTTATTTCACACCTTCAAAGAGCTTTAAACAGCTCAAAAGCCTAACTGAGGAAAACACAGAGGAAGAAAATATAAACAAGTGGGAATGCAAATAAGAAAGGAACAAACACCAGGAGAGCAGCTTTCCCTGAGGCTCTATGGTGGCCAGAGAAGAACAGTGGAAGCGCTTTGAACATGTATTTTTTCCGGTCCTCATTACATTCAGTGTTACCTCATAACTCTTTGTAATAATCAAACTAGGGCAAAATAATTACTGTGTTAGAGCAACTGCATGTGGATTCTGCTACTGATGTGACAGATACTAAAATGACTGTAAGAATTTAGCACTGATCATCAGTGTTGTCCAGTTATGCCTCTCACTGAATCAGCCACATGTGGAGTCTTTAACTGTACTATATAATTTTCCAACTGCAAGTGACAAGAAAGAAAAACATATATTCCTTTATTGTAAGATCCTTTTTTGTAGTGGGGGTTAATTTGTCTTGCAGTTTCACCTTTTTTTTAGTAGGAATTCCCTTTATATAGAGGATTTCTCAAGCACTTTTGATGTGCCAACATGACCTACTTAGCTGAAGAAATGGCCTGCATTTCACAAATGGAGCTACTTACCTATATGAATTTTCTTTGGTATTTTGTGTTGGGGTTTTGGATGGGTTATGTTTTGTTTTGTTTTAATTTCTACAACTTTTAATTTTGCCCTTGTTCCTAAATCTCATTTATAAGCAGAATGCTTCCAGCTGAATTAATCATCAAACAGCCATACTTTTCTTTTAGCAATAGCCATCTGGGTCAGGCTCTGTCTAGCCCATACAGGTATTAGAGATAGCGCATCCTCTGGTGATCAGAGCCTGTTCTCGGACACCGTCTTTACGGTACAGAGACTCCGGTGGAGCCAGCAGAAATAGCAGAGATTGGTGTTCAGATAAAGGGGATGAGAATCTGCTGTCAAAAGCCATTTTCCATGTATGCTCTTGACCTCCTTCATTCTGTGGAAATACCCATCAGCCTTATGAATCCTAACAAAACCTTCTGAGAAGTGTAGGGGAAAAGGAGCTGAGAAAGGGAGAGATTAAATAATCTTAGTATTTTGTCCATAGTTCTTTAGGGTTTAACTAAATGGCATGACCTGACCCCTTCCTACCAGGATTTCTAAACGTCTCTGCTGCAGCCACAGTGCTGAGAACTGCCCAAAAGCTGAGCCCAGGGTAGGAACGGTGGGAGCGGGGTGGGGGCCAGGCTCAGCCACAGCAGAAATTGGCCCTTCCTCCACAGCGCTGGAGAGGCCCTGGGCATCGTGACTTCAGCTAGAGAGAATTCTGCCAGTATATTGGCATACCACTTTCTCTGCATGGAGAGATGCCAGGGTCTCTTTAAAGGGTGCCTTGAGCATGAAATGAAACTTCTGTCAGCTCTTGGCCGGGTGATGGTCAGTCTCTTATGCTGCACTAAAGACAACCATGTGCCTTAGAACGACTGTCGTCCTGCTACAGGATGGTTCTCACGTTGGCCAAGCCTTCGTCATGAAATACACAGCGTCAGCTTTGGCTTGCTCTCAGGGATCCATTTGCTGTGACATAAAAAGGGCAGTACCAAAGAAATTAAAAAGGAAAGCTCCATCTGTGGAAGTCAGGTGAACCACTTCGTACATTGAGCTTTGCTAAGCTAAAGATGATGCTGTCTTCGTTGTTATTGCTGCATTGCTGTCTTCAGTAACTGATTCAACTAGAAGAGCCTTCCTTTCATGACAGATCTTTCAAATAGTGGAAGATGAGGAAAGTGCAATAAAAATAACCCACCTGTTCTGAGAGTTCCCAGCACTGGAGTACAGCTAGCTTTGAGCTGTGCTGGTAATAATAACAAACAAACAAACAAACAAAAACAAACATATAATAATAATAATAATAATAAAGCATTTAATCCCTGTATAGGCAGTAATGTACATCTAAATGTACATCACCTTTTACATTTTAAATGTTACAATCATTCACAAATGCAACAGCCTGTAGGTGGATCCCACTCTTGAGTTTAATTCAGAGTTTTTTAAAAATTGCACCTAATAGAAATAATACCAAAGACTTTAATTTAGAAGTAAAAAAAGGAATTAATCTTTTACTAAACCATATGATGCTTCCAAAGCTTAAAAAATGCATTTAAAATTTTGTTCATTGCCATGTTTAATCGTAAATTTCAAAGAAATTAATATCATGACTCACACCTGCTTGTAACATCTAACATTATTCCCAGAAAGACTAATCAACAGATTTGATGTAAAAGATGAATTACTATCCTCTCAGGAGACAGTTTGTTTACTAAACAATCAGCCATATGCAAATTATTGACTTAACATGCCATATTTAATGGCTTCTTGAGGGAGTGTAAGTGTTTGTTTATGTTTCCATACAATTACCTCAGCTAAGCACTTTTCTTTTTAGGGAAGAGTTGGAAGTTGGCAGTGGTTAAACTTTCTCTTTTGTCCAATGCACTGTAGGGAGAAAGTTTCTGTGAAAGGAAACAGAGCTGCCTTGTGTCTTGACTTTTAGGATGAAAAGCCACCGCAAATCTTTTTTACCCTGTTTGCAATGAGGTTTTTGCTGTACAGACCCTGTGTAAAAGTCTGTGCATGAGGTTGCAGCTGGGGGGCTCTGCTCAGTATGCGTGAGGGATTTGCCAGCTTGAGAGGTCCTGGGGCGTGGGTTTTCTATGCAAACCAAATGGGCGTAAGCCGATGAAGTGAAAGAGTGTGAAACGGTGTGGACAGGCAGAGGGATGGTTCTTTTCCTCCAACGCACAGCCTAAGCGGGTGACTGAACGATTACCAGCTGCTGAAGGAGTTGTGGGTGCCTGGCAGCAGTGGTCCCACTGACCGCGGTGTACAGACGTGACCCACGGAGACTTGTCAGCCTGCGGGCTCTGCCGCCGTGCTGCCAGGGCTTATGGCAGGGAGCGTGGCGGGGACGGTGGCTGCCAGCGTGCGGAGGAGCCCGATGCCATCCTGAGCATGAGGGTGACCTGCGGGGCAGAGCCTACGGCAGCTCTGCGGGAGCCGCTACGACCATCAGGGCTCGGTGCTGGGGCCAAGCACCCAGTGCCACCCTTCAGCCCCGCCACAAAGGAGGGTTCCCTGGGCTTTGCCGGGGTTCCAGTTCCCTGGAGGTATTTTCTGAACTGAAGATGGAGCGCCAGCATTAATGAATACTAATAAAGCTTTCCCTCATGGCTACTCCCTTTCTGAACCCATTTGGGTTTTACTTCCCCATATCACACTGGCGTGGTTTGTCCCACTTTTTTTGCCTTTCTCCTGGCTGGGTTTCCTCCCACTTGTCTTTGTCTTGCAGAAACTCACATAAATAACCCCAAGTCAGTCACCTCAGTGAATTTCAATAGCTCTAGAGAAACCAGTAGCCAGGTTTTCAAGGAGGTGTTTGTGGAAAGAGGTTTTCATGTGTAAAGGCCAAATTCTTTTGATCCTAAACCACAATTCATAATGGGTGGAACAAGATGCATTTCATAAAGTTTCCAAAGGAAAAAGAAAACCAGTGCTATCTGTCTTAGGTTGACTAATCATACACTGAAATTGCAATTGTCCTACAACACGAGGATTAGATACAGCAAACATTTTTGAGGGCAACATGCAAGAAATCTTTATTAAGCTACAGCAAATAGGAACAAAGTCCAGAAAATCCAGCCTGTCAGCAGACAACCATGCAGAGAAGTATAAAGTCAACAGAGACTTTTTATAAATATTTGTTTCCCTCCCAATTTTAGCCTTCTGTACAATTAATTTAAAATTTAATTTCACATGAAAAGATAGCTCATGAGATAAAGATAGCCAAGAACTAATTCCCCGTAGCAGTGTGGGACTATATAGCAGAATAACAGCTCATTTAAAAATAACAGATCCATAATTTGATGCATTATTCACTTGTCTTTATCTGTAGTTTATTGTGTTACGAATCATCATATCGTTCTGTTTTAGGTCATTACACAAATATTTGATTGTACTTTCTGGCCTCCTGGGGGGAACAAAAACCACAAACCAAACACATTGTTTGCATGGTAATGTCAGTTTTTCTCCTGTGAAAGACTTTATATAGCAATTCATTAAAAACTAATTGTGAGTGTCTGTGTGCCAGCGCTGGCAAAGGCTGTCGGAGGACATGGGAGGCAGAGGCTCAGGTTCTTGGCCAGGCAATACAGCACGGGGAGAACCGATGGGCTCACGTACCCTGAGGCGTTCTCAGGTGAGGGTATGGGGGTCTGAGCGTGTCACAGCAGGAAGGCTCCTGAGCGGGAGCAGTTTTCCTGCTGAGGCCAGTTAGGGTGCCAAATGGAGGTATGTGAAATGGCAATATTGCGTGTTGATCCACCTACAAAGCCATCATCGACAGCGCAAAATTGTTAGACCTCCATGTACCAAGTAGAAATGTCTCTACTGAACTATCCAGCTGCTTCTCCTCTGCCCGTACTAGTAAGGCAGTGTATGAAATCCAGTGCCGCTTATTTGGAATTTGCACTGATTATCTGTAGTGGAACAAATTTCACTCTGACTCATGTAAGAAAGACCATTGCACAGCTCTTTCCATTGCTCAGTTTTTAGCTAATCTGCTAGTAGTTCCCTATTTCGTTTCCTCTTTCAGTCTGGAGCTGTGACACTGAACGCTGATAATATTTGCACTAAATGCTGGTGTTCATTTTGGATAATTAATTTGGGTTGCTAACCTTACTTAAAGCAAGGGTTGCAGCTGCCTTGTTTAGGAAACATGACTGGAATGGGTTTTTTAAAAACCTCTGTGTCCTTGAATAGTATGCGTTTACTCAAATTAACTCCTAGAATATTTAAGCTCTGAAAAACAGTCTGTGATTGTATCAGTGCAGGAGCATACCTTTCACTGCTTTGCATGATAGTAATTATTATTAAAAATGGGTAGTTTTTATCCTCTCTTCTAATTAACTTTTAATTGCTTCCCAGATGGTAGTTATTAATATTTCAAATATGTTTATTCTCCCAATATGACCCACCTTTGGGTGACATCTTGGTACTCAGTTAGTGAATACTGACAACTCTATGCAGTCAAAACATCCTGAAGTGAAAACCATGCCTGAAGTGGGGTGGCAGGAGTCTCAGCACCCCTTTGGGACGGTGACGATGCCAGCACTGCTGCGGTGTCTCCAGCAGCTTGGAGAGGACCGCCATGCCTTTGCTTCTCACCGCAGCGAGGAGATGCTGCTTGGGCAGCCGTTGCCATGCGAGCTCAGGCCTTTGGGAGAGGACGGCTTGGGATGGGATGCTCCTGGAGCAGTGCCGACCCCGCTCTGTGCTGGGAGCGGCCACAGCCTCGGGACCTCTCTGGGGCTGCCACCCCACGGGGATCGGGGCGTTAGGCCCGGGCAGACAGCCTGCTCTCCTGTGGGGACCGAGGCTGTGGTCCTGTCCCTGGCTCCCTGTAATGGCCACCCAGGAGCCCCCTCCGTCACCTGCGCGGTGCTGGTGTCTCAGGAGCTGTGTTACAGTTTGGCCTCATCCATGGAAAAGAATTCACTTTATCATCTACTGTCAGGCTAGCAAACGCTGCACCAAGTCATTAAATAAAACACATCTGACCCAGTTAAGGAAATACGTTGATTCATTTCTGAGCTCACGTGCATGGATAGGTTATGTCCCTCTGAAACCAGGGGCTGTATTGTGAAGACAAAGACAGCTAAGATGCCAGCACACCACGTTCCAGCACACCCTGAGGGCTCGCGGCTCCATGGGCACTACACCAACATGGGAAAGTGTCCGACCGCGGGGTCAGAATGCCTCCCTGCCAAATAACTCAAGTGATCAACACCAACAAGCGTCGTACCACACTATGTAATAAAAGCTGATTCCTGGAATGGATGTAGGGAATTAATCTGGGACTGACCAGGTGGTTGTTTCAGCCAAATAAAATTACAGCCAGCCATTGTCCTCATGTCCTTACATGAGATACATTGACTCAATATTAATTTCATCAAAAGGTAAGTTTAGCCCTCAAAAAATAGAAAGCCACGAAACTTTTGTAAAAGTAACCGAATAAGCCAAGACAGTATTTCCTCCTCGGAAAAATAATAGCAGAAATCAAGTTATAGAAAACCCTGTGATGAAATTTCTACAGCTTCAATTTTTAAAATTGTCACAGCCACTATGCTCACACATTTTACTCTGCTCCAATGAGCAAGGTCTTATTTCCTGTTCATTATTACACTGCAGAGATTTAGCACCAATTTGTCGTTAGTAGGCTGCGATGCTTTCAGATATGTGTTGACAACGCAAAAGGCCTGGCAAGTGTGGGGTTTTCATATGCTTTCTAGTCTATAATGTATAATGTATTTATGTCCTCTTAAGAAAAAAAATCAAGAATCTTCCTCACACCCCCTTCTATTTCTGTCTAATTTTTTGTAGACTACACATAATTTAAAATGAGAAAGTTATAGGAAGAGAGAGATCTTGAGATAGATATTGAGACAGAAAGAGAGTAACAGAAGGTAACATGAGGAGGTTTCCTGATTTTTTCTTAATGATATATAAAAAGCAAAATGTTCATGATATATACTTACATGCATATACAATGAACACTACATGTATGTGTAATATTTGTAATATTATGTAATATTCTGTTATATATTTTCCTTGCACATATATAAAATATATACTCTGTGTACAATGTATGTATACATACTTTTGGATTAAGAACCATCAGTCAGAGGTATTTTAACTGTAAAGGAAAGATAAAGGCAATCCCACTGCATAATCTAGTTAGCAATGGCCTAGTAAAACAGTCTTTATTCCCAGCCTTCCTTCTTTGCATGCCTGGAAAACACACTTTATTTAACATTTAAAAGGCAGGACATTTATGACAAATGGCATTAATCTCAAGCTGCTTAAAATGCAATTTCAGTGGCACAGTTTAACATTTGCAGCATCACAAGTGACAAACCTTCATATGCTATTAATTCCTTAACATTCCCTACCCCATGGATGCTGGCAATATTGACGTATGGAAACCATTCAGAAGACTCTTAAATTTAACGGTGGAAAGGGGATTCAGTGGGTCTGGGAAACAATTTTAAAGATTCCAAACTGTGCAATAAATTAGAAAAATATGCACTGTAAAAAGGGTATAACCCTTCCTTCTTTATTGGCTCAGAAACTTTTTAACTTTTCTGGATGAAAATCACTGAAGTTTACTGTAACTTACTGTATGACATAACAGCAATAGCCTTCTGCCTCTCTAGAGACAGAGCATGTAGAGAGAAAAAGCTCTGTAGATAGAGTTTGAGAACCTCTACAGGATGCATTTTCAACTAATGCTAATGGTTTCTCACATCCATCCCTAATATTCAGGGTGACTGACATATAGTCAGAGGCAAAAAAAACTGCAGATGAAAAGTTTAAAGTAAACTTGTGTAGAGACAATAGCAAAAAGTCTGTCTGTCCTCAACTGTGTAGAATAAACCCAGTGCCATTAGTGGGAAAATGCAAGAAATACCTTAAAGGATTACATAGAGGTTTTTTTCAGAGATCCTTTTTGTCCATAGAAGCCTATTTGAGGTAAGATCCATACCTGTACAGAGGTGGTGGAACAATGAGCAGGGAAAACTGACAATAACCATAAAATTGTTACCAAAACTTTTTTCAGCTGTTACCAAAAAGTGTGAAAGTTGGTTCCTGCATGTTCATAGACTTTTTTCTCTCTGGCTAGCTTATGTTTTTCCAGACTGCCTTACTGTTCTGTATTTTAGACTTAGAGCCTTGTTCTGAGCTCAGAGGCATTGTTCCCCCGCAAAGGAACAAAAATCCCCTCTCATCTTGATGTGCATGCAAGTAAGTCCGTGTATCTTCTTTACCTCTTGTTTTTTTAAACTGTTTGGTTGCAGGGGGCTATTAGAGATGCTGTAGATGTGTTTTTTTCACAAAAGCAATGGGAAACAATTTTTTTAAAAACATATATGAATGAAGGAAGTTAACTCGAAAACAACTGCAGGTATCTCCTGGTAGGATCTGTGGTGTCTGGAATTGTCAGACATTGGAGTGAATGTACAAAGATGCCCTAAAAAACTGAGCCAAGGGCAAAGGAACTCCCCTGTGTCAGTGGGGACAAAAAGACTCTCATGAAAATTGATGGCAAATTGTCCTCCTGACCTGGGTGCCAGATGCCATCCTGCGTCAGAAACTGAGAAACTGAGGAAGAGACGTGAGTTACTGTTGGAGGGGGGGAAGGCTGAGTCAGCAGCGAGGAATGACCCAGACTTCTGTATTTCAAGCTTCTCCTGCCTGTCTTGAAAATAAGGTTCCCGCATTTGAGTATGAACTACAAGTGTGTGGAAACGAGCCGGAATTCACAAACCACCTCAAAGTGCCAAAGATGCCATTCCTGAGAGCTGTTTGAAACAGAACTATAAATTTCACCCCACTGATTTTATTCAATGCCCAGGGTTTTTACTGAAATTACTACAAAATACCTGAAATAGTTACTGGTCATACTTCAATCCCTGGGCTGCAGCACCTTCCTGAGGACTCTGTGGGCGCAGCATCCCCAGCAGAGCCTCCCTCCCAGGGCAGATGCTGGGGGCTGTGCATCCCACCCTGGTAACTCTCCTGCTGCCCAGGTCCTCCTCGCCAGCAAATCTGCTGCTTTGCGCTGCAGGCAAACAACTCCAGGCTCTGGTCTGGGCTTTGGGTCTCTGATAATTCACTCCAGCGGATTCACACAAACTTACAGCCTGCATAGCTGGCACCATGTCTTCCTGTTTTAACAAAATATGGTCAAGGCTGGACCTTTTTTTTTAAAAGCTATATTATTTGACTTACCAGGACAGTTATATTGGCACTTTCACATGACAGTTTGACTGCCATCTCAGGAAGTGTCATTTTAACATAATATAATTGCTACTCAAGTAATATAAGATGGTTGCAAATACGTATTATGTAATCACAGAAAAGCATTAATAAAGTGGCTTTATCCAGCCTTTTGAGGGATTTCTTTTTCAGGCAGTGCAGGCTCACCAGAGCTAAGCTAATTAAATGTCAACTTTAATATGGAAAATATTTTTTAATCAGTTGTTTTGATACCAGTAAACACTATGATGGATTTTCTTTTTTACCCTGAAGAAAAACTAGTTAGCAAACCAATTAGCTAATCAGAGATATGAAGCTCTTGTACCAGTATTTGTGTTTTGGCTAACATTTTACGAACCTGGATGTGTATAGATAGCTTCTAGAGCCTTTACTTGTTATATTCTCATAATTCTCTTCACCCTCCCAAGGAAAAGTAGATAATTACACTGTTTAATTGAAAAAGCAGGATGGGACTGAAATAGGGAAAACAGCTGATTTATGTAACATTCAGGTAGATATTTTCAACACATAAACAGTAACACCCGCTTCACAGAGCACAGCAACAGCAAAACATGCATAATGAGACTAATTGCTCGCACTTAAAGTTTGGGAGTTACTGATCACTTTTTCCATAAATAACATATGGAATTTTTCAAATCCGGAATCTACCTGTTCATATCTGCCTTGTTTGCCCCCAAGTACCCCACCACACTTTGCATGTCAAGGTGTGCCCACCTGTATGCAGACTGTGCTATTGGTCAACCTAAACCTTCACATAAATATCACCACATTCAGATTTGGGAAACAGCTTGATCTACCCACGGGCATGAGAAATTAGGTAAGAATTTCACTGATTCACAGTGACAGCAGGAATACATTAGTATCACTGTGTGTGTGCACAGGTATAGATGTGTGTATATATACACACACAGGCATGCACATAGACAGACAGACAGAGAGACAGACAGACACACACACACGCTTCCTCTGCAAGAGCAACCTAACCAAGCATCTAGCTTTAACAGGTCACCTTCAACCTGCAAAATATGGAAAAAAAAAATATGTCCAGTGTCATAATACTCTGATCTTGTACAGAGAATATTTGAAGAACAAGGAGGAAGCTCTCGAAGGCTACAGGGACAGGTGAGGAAGAGGGGGTGGCGGTGTTGCTCTCTGCATCAAGAAATGGATGTAGTGTGAAGAGCTACCTCTGAAGAACAGCCACAAGCAGGTTGCTGTCACCCTTTGAGCTTTGATTTACCAAAAGCTGAGCGCCTTAAAAACCTCATCCGGTCTTGGCACCTGCACTCTGTAGTTTGCGCTGTGGCCAAACAGCCTCACAGGTACTGTCTGTCTGCGGCGAGGGATGCTGACCAGAGAAACCGTGTGAGATGTCCCTGCCCAGGCCATGCACGGCGGCAGCCTTGGTGTCTGACATACGCTGGGAGGCAGGACCTGCTGCCTCCCTTTGCAGGTGGGACACTCGCTAGCTGATTTGCCTGGAGCCTCAAAGAAAACCTACACCAGTCAGAAAATTTAAGTATATTGCCAGTGTCAGACGATTGGCCTGACCCCACCATCACACTGTCAAAATTTTATTTCTAGTAGGCTTGGTCAGGAAAAATGTTTTGGCTCATGGCTTTTGCTTAAAGCAGAGTAAGCTGACATTAGCAACCAAGGGTCAGAGCATCACATCAGGCTCCTCAGCCTCAACCAGGAGCTGCTGCTGGGCAGTGTTGGTGTCTGCGGGACTGTGGGCAGTGCGTAAGTGCAGGAAAATGTCCTGGGCACCCTGGCGATGGTTGGGAGCATGATAGGAAAAATAAGATGCCTAATTTTGGAGGTTTACCCTATTTCCACTGCAGGCACGTACCTACTGCTTCCTGGCCTTTTGCCTGCTAGGAAGGCTATTTTTAGATACTGTACATTAGCTGAATATGGCATATTTAAAAAAAAAAAATCTTAAGAAGTGAACCATTTTTTTTTAAGGTAGTGATATTCAATATCTTCTGATAATCCTTTCTTTCATGCCACAAAAGCCAGTAAAAAGTTCTTACCTTGCTATGTTTTCAGCTGAGGATAAGCACGCAATGCTTGCTTGTTTGCAGTGCCTTATTTTGAAAGTTGTAAATGAGGTAGAAGTTCTGGACTTTCACAACCACCCTGGTGCCAGAGGCAGTCAGGTACCACACGGGAAATGGAAGAACAGTTCAAGGGTTCAGCATGCAGAGATGACTCCCTACCCGCCACGGCTGAACCTGTTATAGGATGAGAAAAGCCCATTTGCCCTAAAGCTGGAAGCAGGCTGGGCGATCCCCTGCGCACAGTGCTCCTATCCTGCATCCTCTCCAGAGGCTGATGGTATCCCCTGTTTCATGGAAAACTGTTTTTCCACCATCAGAACTGCTTCCCCTGACTGGGACCAGTTCTGACCCTTCTGCACCTGCCCAGAGACACAAGCTGGCCTTGAACAGGCTGCCCCAGTGCCGCCATGATTGGCCTAATGGCCACAGCACTGGGCCTGAAGGGTCTTGGGCCTGAAAGAGCCACAGTGAGCACACCTCACTCTGCTGGTTTTGCCCCCAGAGGGGCTGTTTTTAGTGTGATTTGCCCTGTGTCCCAGCTGGAGCCTTGCCGTGGGCACGCTGGGTGCTGCCCCGGGACCCACCGTGGAAGCCCCAGCACTGCTTTCCGAGGCCATGGAGCAGCTGGAGGGGTCGAGCCGGCCTGGTGGCTGGCGTGGCTGGAAGATGCCACCGAGTCGTCCTCTTCCACATGCTTTATTAATGAGTTTCATCTTCCCACCTAACCTGGGACTGATTAAGGAGCAGCTGCCATTTCAGTGAGACCAAGTGCTTGGGTAAGGGGAGTATGTTTGTTTGGATTTATGGATGCGGTGAGTGTATCAATATAACGTGGAATGTGCCATGCAGCGTAATCCAGGTGTCAGGGAACAATATTACTGAGTGAAAGTTAATAGTGTGGGTGAGGTTTGGGAACTAGCAACACAAATTATTTCTGCAAAGTTTGCTATTTTCGCCAGCTTTATTCTACTGTTTCAGCACCTCACCTAAATCTCATTGAAATGTGATAGACAGCTAGGGGATCAGATGACATTACGTGAAGATGATACAAACCACAGAGAGAATAAATGTTTTTCTAGCTGTCTTTTTGTCAATGGCCTTGGGAAAGATCAAGTGCAGATAAATAACATTCATCTCAGCCAGGCCGCTGACTGCATCACCACTTCTATCAGAGGAATATGAATTCCAGGAGATAACGCAGTTTGGGATAACCTCATTTGATGCACTGTGATATTGAGGTGGACGGGTTATTACCAGGACCAGGATCCAGCCTGGTTCCTCTGCAATCGACCAGTTCTGCCTGTTGGGCAATTGCTGCTGCCCATCAGGCTTTTGAAGCTACCAGTCCTTGGAGAAAAGTGCTCTGCTGCTGAGCCTGGAGGCGCCTGTGATTGCTGACCGATCCCTTCTGGGTAGGGACTGGGGTCCAAACGGTTCAGAGATGACTCCAGGTTTCCATCCAGTGTCTCACAGATGGACCTTTCCTACTGTCACGGTTGGGGATGTGGTGGTCAGAGAGTTGGTGTAGTCTCCACCAGCACACTAGGTAAACATCACTATTATCAATATATTGTTTGTCAACGTGTTTCTGTCCTCCAGAAATTTCATTATTTTCCATTATTGTATGGCCAGGGAGAGGGGTCAGTCAACCATGTAATGGCTACTCTACCAGGGTAGGTATCTACTGAGAAAGGGACGTAGTTTGCATCTTAGCCTTGGTATGTGATGTCAGAGTGGGGTCTCACATTGCGAAAATGTACTTTCTTTTTTTTCCCCAGGAAAAAGAAAAAATCATTATTAAAGCATATTTTGGTTACAGATTTTTTAAAGAAGGACATTCAGGATTTAATTCAATTAAAATAGCTCCAAGAGTGCAGAGAAATGCTGGCATAATGACTTAATAGCAGAACAGAGATATGAATAGGGTAAATTCCCAGAGGACAAAAAAAAAAAAGAAAAAAAAAAGGCAGGAGTGCTGGTACTCCTGATCTTTCCCTTAAAATGTTGAATTTAAATGACTTTTACAACAACATCTTACAGGAGTTATTTGAAACTCATTTTCTGCTTACTGCATCTCTCTCCGTAACCCCCTGCTCCTCAGTGGTAAGGAAGCAGAGTGGAGTGGCACAAGTGCTGCCAGGAAGCGTCCTGACCCATGCAGAAACCTCATGTGGAGGTTTCCAGCATGAGCAGCAGCAGCAGCCCTGTTAATCCCTGTCACCTCATCGTGCTGTGCTTGCTGTGAACCACGTGAGGTGCAGGGGTGGCCAAACCTTGCTGAGTACCTGTTCCTGGGCAGGCCCCAGCAGCTCTTGCTGTCTTACAGGAGAAGCACAGAATTGCCTTCAGCAGCAGGTGAAGCTGTAGAAAAGCAGTGACTCCATCGAGCACTGCCGGCCTCTGCTGCCCTGGCATGTGCTCTAACTGCAGAGAAACATCAGCCTGTGAGTGTCATGTACAGAGATAAACCACCATCCAGCCATGGATGAGCTCTATACAACATCATCCACGTTGTCACTTCAATTTGGAGGCAACTAAAATCTGTAGATGTGCAACATTTCTACTAGTACAGATCTCCCGGAGCCTTGATTTCTGCACTTACATTTTCCAGACAGGTGAGCCCCAGGGAACCCTTCACAATGCAAAATACTAATCTGACTGTTCTCTTAGGAATTTGTAATTGTCAAGGAAGGATTTAGATATAAAATACTTCTGTAACAAAAAGCCCATTTTAAGGTCAAGAATGTATGTCACATGCAAAACAAAAACGCAAGTTAAAAGTGAACACACTTTTACTTTTGGATACTCCATTCATGTTTATAACTCATGTTTTTCAGGAAACCATTCACTACTCACAAGTTTTCTGAATAAGACTTTAATACAAATACATTCTCTTCTAACATATTGCTCATTTTTAAAAGTTAATACAGTAATGCAATCTAGTCAAGTAGACTACAGTTCAAAGAGTTCAAAAATTAAAAAAAACGAAAACCACCAAACAAACCAACCAAAAAAAACCCCCACCACCAAGAGCTCAAAGATATGCTTTGAATTTTGACTTGCATTACTCACCTTTTTGTGGAAGATATTTGTTTTCTGGTGACACTATCTTCTTGTTTCCAAGTCTCTAGCATTGATCTGCTGCTTGCAAGAAGAAAAAAAAAATCGATTGTGAAAATCAATAAGGGATAGTCCTGCTCCTCGAAGAGCTTGAGCAGAATGTAAAGTTAAACCAAAGAGCTAGAATTGCTTTCAAAGGCTCCGAATTTTCACATATATCTTCTGAACCTTGAATTCTAAGAGCTTGCTATTTGCTCTCATCTCACATCCCTCCAAATTTATCATTGTCTCCTCAGGATAAACAAAAATTTATTTAATTTATATACTGTCAAAGTGAAAATGAAAGTAAGATGGTGTGATGTGGGAGTCGGGGTCTCCTTGTGGTGGGTAGACCCTGCAGCACCAGGGTACCGATGGGCACAAAAGGTTTGGTGGCACTTGGTGCTGCTCTGGTTACCGGAGCGTAGCTGGGACCCACTTTGTCAGAGACTTGTCTGGGCTCATTACAAGAGCCCTGCAGGCTTCACCACCAGCTCTTTCAAATTCAAAACAAAAGTATTTGATTTGGAGCTGGCTCTGGGATCATCTTTCTGCCCTTGTTCAGCCATATAAATAACCATTAAAAGTATGTTTTAACTGACACACTGAATATTTCCTTAACAAGATTTTTTAACTGCATGATTTCTTTAAAAACAGTGTTCCTTGAGTAAAAAAGAATGTGTAAAGTATAATTCAGGCTGGTTTAGCTTCTTACTAAAGTTTGGATGGCCTGTATAACTTAATTACACAGCATGCATATTTACCTGACTTGTGAAAATTGTGAGTACGTAGACAGTTGAAAAGTTGTGTCCTAATTTACATGAACGTGAGTTTATGCCATATATGAAGTTCAATAAATTAGATGACTGCTTCACCCATAGCATGGCTTAATTACACAAACTAAAAGCAGTCATTACTTTGTTAACAAGAGATCACTCCAGAGGTATGTCACAAGTTCAGTTGCAGAATTTGCGGTTTGAATAGCATCTAGATAGGAATCAGCTACAGGAAAAAGTCAAAAGAAAATTATGAGTAAAAACCAATTTTTGTCATCTATTAAACCAGTTCAGATAAAGAATAAATGGACTGTTTTGCAGATGAAGTAGTGGTTGGGGCTGTCCCCATCCCACCACTTGGTTTGTCGATGTTCTCATCTTTAAGAGCTGAAACAGTGTGCGTGCTCTGCTGCTTTGTGCAGCTTAACATCTTCTCACTCATCTCCTCGCTCTGAACCCGGGGGAGCCACTGGCAATTAAATTGTGCACATGGAAGAGTATTGGTATGCTCCTGTGCCTATTTCTAATCCTTATTTTCAGCCCTAGTAAAAATGCTCTGCGTATCCATAACAGCACATGCAGCCATTGCGGTGCCTTGCCCCAGTGCTCATCCTGGGCAGTGGGATGCTCCACGCTGCTGTGGACGGCCTGATGGCCCCCGGGGGGGTTGTCCCTGCAGCCCCTGCAGCCTGGAGCTGAGTCCGCAGGAGGTGACGACCCGTGGTGTGCAGAGGGGTGACACTCCTGAGCTGCGGTTTATAATGCCTGTGTCAGGAAAGTGTGATCTGGGTATGGATAGAAATAAGTCGAGGAGCTCCTTGGGTAATTTTGGAGTTGCCCAGATTTGAAAAATATGGCTGTAAAAAGCAAAGTCAGAATCACTGTCAGTACATGAGACAAAGTGGATATTAAATCCTCCCTGCCAGTCAGATCTGGTCCCTAAATCTCTCCTGATCCCACTGCCATGATTAGCCGAGCATCTTGCCCATTTTAATTTCATTGTCACTTGTCGTAAACAGGCTTCAGGACTGTCTCCTTCTGCTTCTCTTTTAAAGCAGTTTTCCTTAGCCTCCATGAGAAGAGGGAGGAGGAGGAGCAGGAGGAGGAGGAGAAGAAAGAGGAGGAGGAGAAAGGCTTCTCCTACATGCCAGAGCCTTTCACAGGGCTTTTGGATGTGATTTCCCCCTGACCCTGGTGAGCATCTAAAGCTGCAGTGTCTCAGCACACGGGGACACCTTTCTGGGCACAGGTCAGGCTCACAGAGGGAGTTCATGAAATTAATGAAATTTCTGTGGAAATTTTTGGAACTTTGTGCATTCCCGAGACTGTGTGAGCTGAATTCCTACTCAACCAAACATGCACCTTAAAGCTTCATCATAGACTCCAAATAAATTTATAACAGCACAATTGTCCGCAGGACTGTTTTCAGCAATGTTTTGCTGGGGAGAGGACAGTGTCAGAGGACATCTCACTATAGTGGAGTAAGTGCTTTCAGACCGTGACAAATAAAATGCCTTATGATTAGACAGCAAAAATGGTATTGAAAATTCATTGTCAAATACCTGCTGTCCCTAGAAGGCAAAAAGCACGTATTTGTATGGCCTTATGGAGCAATGGCCTTAATTGCAAAGTAAGCAACACATTACAAGAAGTCCAATGAAGATTATTTAATGGTCTATATTTTACATTATAGCTAGTGAATGACTGAATGACCCCAGCCAGAGGTCAGATATTTAACTGTGCTAATTTTTGTTAAGCTGCTGACCCAGAGATGTATGCACATCACACAGATATTTAGATGAGGGGAGAGTGGCAATAGGTGAGGGGAGAGCGGTAGATGTGATCTACCTTGACTTCAGCAAGGCGTTTGACACGGTCTCCCACAGCATCCTCATAGGGAAGCTTAGGAAGAGTGGGTTAGATGAATGGACAGTAAGGTGGATAGAAAACTGGTTGAAAGACACAGCTCAGAGGGTCGTGGTTAGGGGCACAGAGTCTAGCTGGAGATCAGTGACGAGTGGTGTTCCCCAGGGGTCGGTACTGGGCCCAGTCCTCTTCAATATATTCATCAACGACTTGGATGAGGGGATAGAGAGCACCCTCAGCAAGTTTGCTGATGACACAAAGCTGGGGGGAGGTGGCTGACACACCAGAATGCTGTGCCGCCATACAGAGAGACCTGGACAGGCTGGAGAGTTGGGCGGAGAGAAACCTTATGAAATTCAATAAGGGCAAGTGTAGGGTGCTGCACCTGGGGAGGAATAACCCCCTGCACCAGTACAGGTTGGGGGCTGACCTGCTGGAGAGCAGCTCGGTGGAAAGAGACCTGGGAGTCCTGGTGGACAACAGGATGACCATGAGCCAGCAATGTGCCCTTGTGGCCAAGAAGGCCAATGGCATCCTGGGGTGCATCAAGAAGAGTGTGGCCAGCAGGTCGAGGGAGGTCATCCTCCCCCTCTACTCTGCCTTGGTGAGGCCACACCTGGAGTACTGTGTCCAGTTCTGGGCTCCCCAGCTCAAGAAGGACAGGGAACTGCTGGAGAGGGTGCAGCATAGGGCTACCAAGATGATTAGGGGACTGGAACACCTCTCTTATGAGGAAAGGCTGAGGGAATTGGGTCTGTTTAGCCTGGAAAAGAGATGGCTGAGGGGTGACCTGATTAATGCTTACAAATACTTAAAGGGTGGGTGTCAGGAGGATGGGGCCAGGCTCTTTTCAGTGGTGCCCAGTGACAGGACAAGAGGTAATGGGCACAAAATAGAGTATAGGAAGTTCCGCCTAAACACGAGGAGGAACTTCTTTACTTTGAGGGTGGCAGAGCACTGGAACAGGCTGCCCAGAGAGGTGGTGGAGTCTCCATCTCTGGAGACATTCCAAACCCGCCTGGACGCGTTCCTGTGCAACCTGCTCTAAGGTGACCCTGCTCTGGCAGGGGGGTTGGACTAGATGATCTCCAGAGGTCCCTTCCAACCCTATGATTCTACGATTCTATGATTCTATGATTCTATAACTCTGATGGGCTAATAATAAAAATTTGAGTTGTACGCTGAAACCGTATTAACCATAAACAACTGAGGAAAATGTACTAATTGATCATAGGTCAATTATGAGAGAGTAGTCTGATGGAGCCACAAAAGCAGATGTGATGTTACACTGTGTTAGGAAAAGCTTCTTCCAGAAATAGACCTGGAAACTAATGCCATTGCAGAAAGTCCACAGAGTGATGTATCTAAATTCCCCAAAAGGAAGCAGATGCTTAATTTACATACACATACACATAAACACACACATATGTATTTTGCAAGAGAATATTAATAGAGGAGAGGCAAGAGACGCAAAACTGCACAAAAATTATTTAGGCCAATCAAGACCAGAGGTGTCTGTGATGATCTTCAAAGGGTACAAAAAGATGCTGGAGTGAATGGGTAACAAGATGACAGGCAAAATTCAATTCTGACAAATGCAAAGTAATATGCACAGAGGAATTAATCTGAAAAATTTATACTCCTGGCTAGGTTCTAAATTAACTGTAATAACCCAGAAAAAAAATCTCTGCATCACTGGGAAAGCTCAAAGACTCAACATGTGGCCACTTTCTAAAGAGCAAGCATCTTTAGAATGCAGAGAGAACAGGATAAAATAACACTGGAAGTATTGGAAAGCTGTCATATAAATCAGTGTTACATCCTCAGCTGAAATAATGTATTCAGTTCAGGTCACTGTGTCTCAAAAAGGACATAGACGAAATAGCTGGATTCCCAGACAATTTCTGGAAATGACTAAATGCTTGGAGACAATTCTACAGGGTCTGCAGGGATGAGATGGCTTGGATTTATTTTTAGATGAGATGATTAATTTGGAGACCTGATAAATATAAGAAGTAATGAGCAGTGTTGTGAAATCAAATTGTAGGTTTCTGAAGACCTTTTATCATGCAACAGAAAAGAGGAGGTCAGTCACTGAACAAAAGTGGGAGCACTTTTAAGAAAACACACCAAGTGAAATACTTCTTCACACTATTAACTTGTGAGACTCGTTGCTGAGAGTTATCAATAAAGTCAAAACCTTCGCATCAGCGATGGGAGATCAGACGTTTATGGGGATAATAGGAAGTTCCAGACCTAATCCAGTGAAAATTAAAAAACAAGCAAAAGAAGTGCCAATGGATAAAGGTCTTCACGCACCAAGGCTTGAGCTGGGATCCAGTCAGAGTTTTGAGGCACCTGCAGGATTCAACGCTTCTGAAGGTGCAGCATTCTGAGGGGGAGAGGACAGTCCCTGGAGGTGACCCTCTCTGCACGAGGTGACAGGAATGACCTCAGGAAAGCCGAAAGGTTGAAAGTCTTTCAGGGACAACCTTCTTACGTGGGAAATGTCTTGTTAAGGGACTTAATGGACCATTTCAGAGTGATCAAAACTATGCAGGAAATTTGGCCTGAGTGTCTCTGGTACCAGTAACATGAACTTACTTTCTTCGCTGTAGGGAAGAAGGGAAAAAATCAATATTTTTCAAATGGAAAAAACCAAGATCATTAAGGAGGAAATTCTTGGGTTTTTTCCAAGCTTCAGATCACAACCAATAATGACAATTTGAAAGCATGCTGAGAATTCCCCTTTAGGTAAAAAGTCTAACGACATCTTAATTTGACTTTTGTGTAAACTAGAGTAGTCTCAAAAAATTATTCTGAAGATCATTTCTTCATTTCCTTTGATGTAATTCATTGCACATTTGCTTTAAAAGTAATTAATTACAGTACAACATAGAATGATTGCCCCGAGTGGTGCCTGTCATCACCACAACCCCCATAGAAGGGACCGCCAGTTGGTGGGAGTATTGGTTTCATCAGACTGTAGCAGGGAAGGGAAATCTCAAAAAGAGATCTATTGTCTGAAGTGTTTCCCTGTACAAAAACACTCGGACTGGCATTTAAATGTAAAAATACACCTGGTGCCTTGTGGGAACTGGTGAGGCATAAAAGGACATTGTCACAAAGAATACTTGCTCTCCTTTGTACACAGGTTATAGACTCAGCACTATCAAAATGGAAATCATCAGCTTTGTAGTGTTGTCTTCCATGATTGATATTGTGCTTTATCCTTCATTTCTTCTCCCTCCCCCTCC
>VYZM01021652.1:41550-62868 GCA_013398915.1 Dromas ardeola
AAATGTCCTAATTAAAGCCCCCTAGTCCAAATTCCAGCTTCCTCAGCTGTCAGGTTGCGATGCAGCCCTGCAGATTGCTGACCAAAGAGGCTTCCATCTGGAATGATATTGAGGAAATACTCATCCCCGTCTTGTAGTGCCATAAGAGTGTTCCTGTATGAGATTGTTCATTTTTCCCTCTGGGAAGGACCTTTTTTGCTCCTAGTCCCAGTGGAGGACAATGAAGTGGTCACTGGTGTGTCTCTGCCTCTCCGATCTCTCTGCCACAGCATGGAGGAGCAGGCAGGACTGTGTGGGCTGAGAGCTGCTCCCATTCTGCATTTGGGACTAAAGGAGGGACAAGCAGAGCAGCCACGCAGCAAGGTGAGACATGGGGAACCATGTCCCTGAGCTAGCAGTGTACAAGGGCTAAAGGGGCAAGAGCAAAATGGACCGACCAGAAAAGGTGTGGCTTTGGTTTGGAAGCGGCTGCTAGAAAATATGGGAGAAGCAAATTGAAGGGAATGAAGCCAGTATGTCAGAGCTGTTGTAGGGAAGAAGTTTAAGCTGGTGTTTCAAAAGACATGTTCAGTGGTCTTAGAAGCAGGGGGAGAAGGGAAATGCCTGAGGGATCTAGGCTGAAGCTGACAGCCATGAAAAGCTCCTAAGGAATCTGGAAGAATAAAATAATAGGCTCCTGTGGAGGTACAGCTTGTGATATTATTGCCTTGAAGTTCCCTGTAGACTTTTGTAGTGGAGATATTGAAATACTAAAGAACAGATCAAAACATTTTAAAAGATTCCCATTTTTTTGCAAAATTACACAGGCCATTCCTGTTATATGTAAATTACATGTTTTGGGTTGTGGTAATGCCTAAACCTCCTGCCTATTTTGTAAAAGAATGAGTAAATACAGACATGAGGTTTCAAAAATGCCCTCTGTTTTGTCCTTGACATATTGTATATGGAGGAACATTGGTCTCCTGTGCAGTGTATTAATTAGAAAATCAAGACCAAAGTCCCTCCCCAGGTTCAGATTTCTCTCCTATCAATGCAACCCATTTCAGACAGATTTGTTGGACTGTTTTTTCTGAATTGGGTTTGTCCCTGTTGCTCCAGCTAATGTGCTCTCCTAGCTTCTTACCAAATGTACATTTTAAGGAAACTAAATGAGTTCCCTTACTTGGACTCTTCATGCTCCCTTTTCACTGGATTACAATCCTTAATATTTCATTTGCACGTCTGTTTGGAAGACAGGAGATGGTGCAGCTCTGAACTTTTAACCCTACTCTTCATATCTCTCCAACGCAGGAACATAACAGCATTTTAACTTGAATGATTGATGGAAATTCATGCAGGCAAAGAAAAAAGAATAAGCTTCCTGGGTTTTTTTCCCCCCATTGCTGCAGAACATGACATTTTAAGCCAAAGCATGTCTCTGCCAGACTATGTGGAAATCTCAGAATTTTTTAGAGCGCCTTTTGGGAGCACAGTGTGGCCGCTCTGGCCCTGAAGCCGGGGGAATAAATGCATCCAAACAGATGTTCTCTGCCAGACTTCTGATCTCCCAACTCAAAATTTGGTTTTCAGAAGAGGAGTTCGCACTAACGTGTCTTCTGCTGTTTTTCACTGTGGCTTTTTCTCTTGAGTCTGGCCCAAATCACCTCTCGTTCTATCAAACTAATAAAGCTGCCTCAGATGAAGATTCCTAAGCAGTTCAGTGACTTGTGTGCAGGAGTGCAGGGACTTGAAAGAACTCACTATCTGCCCAGGGCACAAGGCAAGAAGTGCAGGTAGCCCCCTGTGCCAGGGGGGGTCGAGCGCATCTGTGCCAGGAGCTCTTACATGAGAGCACTGAACTGGGCAATCAAAGCTGCCGGTACCAAATTGTGCCATGTAATTGTGCCAAAAGGCTGAGGGGTTGCCTCTGGTGCAGGTTCTGGGGAGTCTCCAGGAAGCGAGGAAGTGTACAAGATTCAAGAGATGTCCTGGGAAGTGGTGACAAATACAGAAAAACTTCCTGAGGAAAACTTTCCTGGATGAAAACTCTCTATTTATGAAATCCGAACTGATGATTCAATCACAAAGGTTGATAAAATACAGATGCACAAAGCTCTCCTAATTTTTTCTCATCACCAAATCAAAAAACACCTTTCTCTCTGCCATGTGCCTAGCTGCCGACCTGTTAGTACATACTGACCCTGCATGCACACATCCTTGTTCCAGTGCATTCCCCATGCCCTGTGATTGCCTTCATGGGAGAGGTCCTTGGAGGATGAGGGAAGGAGAGTTGCTAACTTTTATAATACAACCTGTGCTGCTATTTTCTTAAATGCTCAGCCGAGTTCAACCAGAAGGACATAATTTTGGCATCCTCTGCCTTAGGAGTATAATGTTCCTGTGGTGTGAAATCTCTCCTGACAGGCCAGCTGCACTCATCCCTGCTTCACCAACCTGCAGAAAAAGATCTGCGGGTCCTGGTGGACAATAAGCTGACCATGACCAGCAATGTGCCCTTGTGGCAAAGAAAGCCACGAGTAGCCTGGGCTGCATCAGGCACCGTATTGTGAGCAGTTCGAGGAGAGGGATCCTGCCCCTCTGTTCAGCACTGGTGAGACACAACTGGGGTGCTGAATCCAGTGCTGAGCTCCCCAGCACAAGAGAGACAGGGACTTACTGGAGCAAGGCCCACAAGGGGACTTTGTAGATCTACCTGAAAGCTAATCTCTCCATTTTATGAAAAATGTCATTGTTTTAAAATATCTTATTTGTTCTTTCATAAGTTTAGGAGTTGTAATGAGACTGCAAATTTTGTTATATCTTATGTTTTAACATCAGAGGAAGACTTAGATCAGAGCAGCTGCAAACCCAGAGCACTGTCACTGACAGGAGTCACAGTATGAATTCCCAGGCGAGATGCCTAATGGTGGGGCCACAGGATTACTCGATTTCCCTGGGGAAATCGTGCCATGTGTACAGAGAACGGCTCCAGCACAAACTGCTGGAGAGTGTCTCTCAATAACTTTGCCCACAGCTGTTTTTCACGGCTGGTGGCTCCTGGGTCGGTGTTGTGGGAGCGGGGGCAGGATTGGCAAGAGCCCGGGAGCTGGCAGGTGACGAGACGGAGCCATGATGCATCTTAGTGATAGCTCCAGATGCTACAGCATAAGAGCTTTCCTGCTGCTGATAAACAATCACAACAGACATTTCTGTTATAAATAAATATTTTGCACATTTATCAGCAAAAAAGTCATTTGGTTTTTATTTTGCAGAATTAAAAGAAAAACATTCATTTCTCAGCTGCTCTTTTCCCCTTTTACGTCTTCAGTCTGATGGCATTAGGAAGGATCAGTATCGCATTTCTCTGAGTCAGGCTTTCCCCGGGGGTGCAACACAAGCACGTCAGCGTCAGAAGATGTCTATTCTGAGTGGAAAACTGGCATATTAAGGTTTTAAAACTTAACTTGAATATCCTGACAGTAATACAATATTGTTTGAATTGTAGCATTTTACAAAACCATTGTTAAGTAGAATATCTTTTATGTCTATATTCTCTTTTAAAAGTCTGTTGCTGCTGTAAGAAAGTAATGACTTGTTATCATTCTTGCTCTTCCTCTATTTGAATAAGTAAGTTCTGTGGCTTCCTATTTTTCAGTTTACTTGTATTACTTACACCTTAGTGGTGCCTCTTGACCGAGATTGAAGTTATGCGGATGCAAGAAAACCAGATAGTGAAGTGGAAAAATATGTTATATTTGTGCATTTTGCCTTCAAACAAAGCAGATGATATTATTTCTCTGTCTTCCTAGATCCTGACCATCCTGGCTAGGGTAATTAGCTTCAAGGATGGTATCCTGAAAAAACGATTGTACTGGCTAGGTGTGTTAACCACTAATACAGCAGCAAAGGCCCAGCTCCAGTTACAGGTTTTCTACTTGATACACTAGAAAAATAGAGAACAGAATGAGTGAGATAAATCCGTGGTTTTCTTTGTGTTTCTTAAAACAATCTTTTAAAACTTAGGAAATCACACATAAAAGCATGACTGTCATCTTCCACAGTGCTTACTGAGAAATGGAGTTGCCCTCCTGATTACAGTAGATGCTACTGCTGTTAGTATTTACTGTAGCAAAGACCACCTATTCCCTGAACCTACCAAGGATGTATGAAAAAGAAAGGGAAGTTCCTCATCTCAGATGAGTACAGAAATTATGCAAATTAAGGCACATATATGGTACCAAAGTGGATTGACAGTGCACAGCAATTTACTGCTTTGCAAGACTGTTTCTAGTAAATCAGACATAAAAAGCATGACATTTACACTTTGAGTAGTGGGAGAGAGGGAGAAGCTGGTCTGTTTTTTTTTTCTTTTTCCCCCTCCTTTTACAGCATTACTGTTATCTTTACAATGTGATTATATGAGCAAGCAATTGGGTTACTGAGAGCACCCAGCTCACATTGCCTCTGTTGAAAAGAGCTGTGGAAATCTTTATATCTATGGCAGGAAAGAAATAGAGATACCATAAAGTAAGTGTCTAGCCTGATACCTGTTCAGTTTGATGATCCATGTGAATGCAATTATGTTCAAAAGCAACATATTTCCCATTTCTTTATTTCGCAATTTGTGAGCAAGGCCTTTCTATTCTATGTATTTGAAATATCTGCTGATGAGAGATTTCCTTCCTGGCAGGTAATCTGCTGTGTTTGCGAAATTCTCTGCCTCACCTTTCTCAGCACTCTGTCCCTGGGGTTCCCCCTGAAGATGTCAGGGGTATCCCTGGAGGAACCCCTCGGATCACCCCTCCGTGTGCCAGAGAAATGGGAGCTCCTGAAAGGAGGAGTCACTTCATGGACCTGCTGCTTTCAGCGTCTGTGGTGAGGGCAGTGAATGTCCATGTGTGCATGCATGGTTTTGTGCATCTGGATGTGGATTTTTTTTCCCAAAAGACAGCAAAACAACAACTCTGGTAGATTTCTTGGAAATAAACTGTTTTGGATGACAGTACTTGGATACTGGAGAGAGACAGACTCCTACCAAGACCCCTAGTCACACATCATTATTTGCTGAGAAAAGGATACTTTTCTGTGTTTATGTTTCCCCGACACAAACTGAAGATATTTTCTTATTATTTTTTTTTTTTTATTGTACAATCAGTTCTGCCCCTACTCTAGTGGCTTCTGTATTCAAGAGAGAGCAGCTGACAGCAGTAGCCAGGAAGGACACTTCTGACTGTGAGTGTAATGAAATATGTTATATGCTAGGGTTTAAAAGAACTATAGGGGTTGCTGCTGCAAGCCAGCCAGATCATATAAAATGGGAGGACTGGAAAAGTAGACTAATGATAATCTTGTGTGGTGATATTGCAGAAGATGACAGGAGCTAAAGTTATCAGCACAGTAAATAAAACAGAAGATGTGTAGATTAACAAAAATATTGCCAACAAAAAAATGCTTCTTCAGAAAGCCTACTGAGAATTTTTAGACAGCCGTAACAGAGAGCTGAGGAGAACATAATCACAAATGAACACATTTTTAACTTTTTTAAACCTCATGATTCTTTGGCAAAGTGAAATGAGAAATTAAATATTTTGATGAATTTCTCTAGTTAACCATAGGGAAGTATTGACCAAAGCTGAGTAGAAGCAGTGAGAAATGGAAGAAAATGTTTTTTCTAACCGGCAAAATACTGGAAGGGAATAAAATCTATACCTTTTGCTCAGAGCGCTAAGTAAAGCTACATCCACGACACAGAATAAATCTGGAGTCACTGCTGGGAAAGATGTACCCAACTAGATGGTGGAATGAAGCATTGTGAACAGTAAAAATACCATAGAAAAAAAGGACGTGATGTCTTGTGGGTACGGCGCTGATATAGCATGCAGGAGCAGCAGAGAGGGAGCCCTGAGTACCCTGTCAACAAAGCAATTGAAATGTGTGAATACTTAATAGATATTAACTTTAAACAGTTGGTGATAACTATTGGTTTGTTTCATTTAATGTTTTCATTGATAAATAGTTTCATTTATTTCTCCTTTATTTGTCTATACCTAGTTGGAAAGGATGAATGAATTTAGCAGTACAGATAATAAAGGTTACTGGTCTGAGATTATTGTTCTTACTATGGACCTCATACTATGTAACCATGGGTTAAGATTGATTAACTTCCTCCACTTGAGCAAAGCCAAAGTACATTTCCTGCATGTGAACTGACTCAAAATGAATTGAAATTTGTATTTCAAATTCCTTGACTTTCTTATACAGAAAGGGAATTAAATGGATTTTAATATTTTCCTTAAATGTTTGTTACAATTCTGTTTTATCAGTCTCATGAATTCCTTTCCACTTTAGACGTGCACAGTTTCTAATTTGTTTCAGTTTCATTGCATTAGCCCCAGCTGGAATAAAACCAGAGACCAGAAGAACTTTTCTCATGCTAAACTGAGCTGGAAAACAATAATGTTAATCACTCACTGAATCATGACTGATCTTGTCCTTGCTTCTGAACCGTTGCTCTGGAGAGAGATGCTCTCCTTGCCGTGTGGTGAGCTGTGTGGGACAGGAGATTCAAGGTACCATACGGTGTATGAACATGTCAGATGAGCTTGGAGTGCCCTCGTCCACATCCCCACAAAGCACAGCTGAAGCTCCCTTCCTGGGCAGAAGCCAGCCGTGCTGAGCAGCGCAGATGGAGGGCGAGGTGCAGGTGTGCCAGGATGTCGTCGCTGTTCGGCAGAGCCTCTTGTGGGACCAGGTGCTGCATTCAGAATCAGACCCCACCGGCAGGGCTGCCGGGCATGCCTGAGGGACCAAGCCTCGCCCCGACTACCCCATGGGCTGGGGCTTGCTCCCAGCACGAGTAGTGGTCGCTCCTTTGGGGCATGCCAGAGGAGAGGTCTGGTTCTAGAGGGCAGTCCTGGGAAGGACACGGCTTCCCAGGCACCCTCTGGGGAGGTCTGGTAGCACCACGCTCAGGAGCTCAGAGGGCTCTGAGCACATCCTGTGCCATTGGCACATGGGGTAGCCTGGGACAGTGGCAGGGACCTGGGCATTAACACCTTCCTTAAATATGCCCTGTCCCCAAGCCACAGATTACAGCAGTCAGGTATTTAGACTGCATGCCTTTAAATATTCTGCTACCCAAAACTAGCGGAAAGTAATCCTTTTTACAGTTTACTTTAAACAGGCATTTCAGAGAGTGTCTATAGCTTTAGGGATCCCTGCTTTTGTTTGTGAAAGAAATAATGGTGTTTTTCTCCGAGATACTTTTTGGCTTGTCAATAAACATTACAGCAGCACCAGCCTGCTCTTCTCCCCAGTTGCGAGCAGCGTTACACAGCTTGTGACAAATGATGCTCTTGCAGGTCATTTGGTATACTTTGAGAAACTGTTAAAATGCAGTTCAAAAGATACTAGCAAAGCAAGAGGCAGAGAACAATTTTTTAGAGATTATTTTAATGAAAATGTATGGTATTTCTACTCCTCATCATGTCGTGGGATTATTATTAGGGCAATAGGGTGGAATTCAGCAAAGAGGTGTCAAGGAGAAGGGGCCAGACTGTCCCATTCCTATATAAAAACCATCAGCACAACTGACCTTCCTTGGGATTTAGTCAAGGAGCAAAAAACTCTGACAAGAGAACAGCTGATACCCCTTAGCAAATTAAAATACAGCTACAAGCGGAAGTTTTATGCTTTGGGAAATTCCAGCAAAAGTGCTTTTTAAGTACAGATGATGGGGGCTGCAGCTCGTCCCACAGCTCTGCCTGAGGGCAGGCAGAGAGGCAGGACCTCAGTGCCCTCAGAGATGTGCCATGGAGGACTCGGCTCTGCAGCCAGGCAGGGTTATTCTCTTATTGTAAGGCAGTTTGAAGACTTTGCTTCGTTTTCTTTCTCTCGAAAACCTCTGGCTCAACTCAGTAACCTTTCCGGGGCCCTGGACCAAAGCTCCCTGTTAGAAAAGTCAGCCCCACAGCCCTAATGTCCCTTCAACTTTCTCCTTTTGCCAAAAGAAACAGCTTAATGAGAGGTGTTATAGGAAACCAGATGTGGCACGCTCTCAGGACTGTTGAAAAGAGCAAGGGCCCGGTGCTGGCTCGTGGGGCCTAACCTTTGGTGACGTGACAAACGCCGTTTCATCAGCCAGACGGAGCTGAGGTGAGCCGTCCTGGAGCCCTGCACCCCCGCAAACCGGCCATTAGTGACAGGGCAAGAGGAAACGGCCCCAAGTTGCGCCAGGGGAGGTTTAGGATGGATATTAGGAAAAATTTCTTCACAAGGGGTTGTCAAGCATCGGAACAGGCTGCCCAGGGAAGTGGTGGAGTCGCCATCCCTGGAGGTATTTGAAAACCCTACTGTGATGGTTTTGGAAGCAGGGCTCACTCTGCAGTAACCACAAGGCCTCACCAGCCAGAAGCTCTGCAAACCTATTAGCTTCCTCTGCCAGGGAAGGTTCTTCCACAGATGTTGAAGTATCCTAAACAGTAACTAATTTGAAAGATGAAATGGAAGAATATTTATGGTCTGCGAGGTACAAAGCTCCATGGAGATCCCAGACAAGCCTGGATTTATTTTTAGTGCTGAGAGCTATTTGGGCTTTGGGTTGTTTGTTACCAACTCGCAATTGTGAATTTTTTAATTAGTGCTTGAAGCCTTATTACTTGGTTTGCAACATTAATGCCTACAGGAACAATGACTGTGCTTTGGAAAACTCATGTTTATAGAGCTTTTAAAATATACAGTCTGCCTCAGAGAAAATTAAAGTGTTGTTCCATTCCTTATCCAGGAATTGCCAGAAAAGTAACAGAATGTATTTCAGGAGAAGGAGTAGCAGAACAAGCAAATATTATTCATTTCAGAGACACATATTATGATTTTTTTGTTCTCAGTTACCTATGAATTTTCCAGACAGATGCGTGTGCCAGGCTTCCCTGTGACACTATCAGTTTGAATGACTCATTTATGACTGTTTTAAAAGACTTTTAAAAATAATTTTTCTCCTATCCTCCTTGTAGATGGGTAGCGAAGGTGGCTGTGGCAGTTGCGCAGGCAGAACACCACTTATGTGGGAAAAGAAGATATTTTGGACTGGTATGTTGATGGAAAGGACTGGAAACAGAGGCTGAGGATGTCCCAGGGGATGCGAGAAGCACTTACTGAATCAGGGCAAGGCAGCCCCTTTGCTGCACAGGTTAGGACTTCACCCTGCTAATATTATGCGGTAGCGCTAGAAAAGGAAGCTACAAAGCACACTTGGCCAAATGTCTTGACTTTCAGCTGCAAAATGCTAATAGGGTGCACTGGGCTTTGCTTCAGTTACAGGCTTATTCAAGTGAGACCTTAAATTATAATTAAATGTAGGATGCACTTGTCCTGTGTAAATATGGTAAGTGGTTCATAAATGTATAATGCTGTTAATTAGTGTGTGATCTCTTGTAACATAGGAATGTGTGTTGCTGTTTCCTGAGTCCCTGGAGACAGAATAATAAATCACAATTCGGTGCTCTTGTAGCACTTGGAAAGGAAAGAGCATCATTCACTCAGATCAGGCTGTTTGGAAACTTTGGCGGCAAAGTAAGGAAGAAAAGAGGAGTCTTTGCATGACCACATCTTTCTTGCTGTAAAGCTAATAATCCTCTAGTAATAAGACAGAAATATTTTTCTGTTCAAAAGAGGGAAAAAATCTTTTTTACTCTTCGCATTACTCACTGTCACATACGGTGCTCCATGGTCACGTGAATATGACCGAGGAACATTCCTGTTTTGTATCGCAGCATGAAAGCTGTCAAATAAACAAAGTAATTAAAAGAAGCTGGGAGGAAAATGTACTAACACACACACACATGCAGAAACACATTTAATATCAGCTCTAGTTCAGGAATATAGAGTAAGTCACATTGGAAGCATAAAATCATGGGCTCCAAGAACAAACGACTCCATCCAGAGACCTGTAACACTCAGTGTGGTTTCATTATTAATTCAGCTGTTCACTTTGTTTCTCCTCAAGGTTTGTTTGAACAGTTGTTTTCACTTGACAGATATGCTCAGAAGCAACTGTAAACAATTGGAGACTACTCAACATTTTCAGTATAAGAACATCTTGCTAGAGATATAACGGCTTTCACTCTGCTTGGCTTTAAGGTATCAGTTTAAAGTGGATTTCATTCACAGTTTCCTGGTCTGAACAGATATAAAAAAGGTGGCTTAGATCTTTTTCAACCAGTCCAATTCTTCTTTCCTTTTAACAAATTTTGGTGCAACCAAATACATTGATGGAAAAAATAGAGAACTCAACTTGATTTCAAAGGAAATACAGCTTTACACAAACCCAGGGTACATCCCCTTTCTCTCTGCTTTGAGCTACAGCAAAACATACTTGTTTTAGAAAGGTTTTTGCATTGCAGAACTGCTGTCAGCCCGCTCTCCCACCGGCTCTTCACCAGCCCTGTGCTCTTGGGCTTTCCAGGTCCCCATTCACAGGGGACCCATTCACAGACAAGACTCCTGTAACCCATTCACAGACAAGAAAGTTAAAATACGTATTGTTCTCAAATTAGCAAACCATGGCAAACCAACCCAAACCTCAGTAGAAGAAAGGAAGACATGGATGTTGCAGGGAACAAAAAGTGTTGAGCTGTCTATCCAAAACCCAAGGAGACTGCAGGCACTGGTGATAGTTTCCAGAGGGTGCAGAATGTCCCTCCTTGAGGTCTCCATGGCACAGCGGGGACAATAGTTAGGGGGACACATGGAGCAGAGGTTACATGACAGTGGTCAGTATCTGAGCAGGCAGCTTTGTGTCCAAATCCCCCCCAGACCCTGGCTGTGGTCAGAGCACTTACCACAGAAAAGCACTTGTGGTTTTTCTTTAGTGAAAGGAGGGTGGATATGGCCCATGGTTGTTTCTCTGACAATAGGTTCAGGTCAGAAAAGAGAAGATACAGAGCACTTTTCCCACTAGTTGGTTTAAATTTACTCTTTTATTGCCTCTTCACTCACTGTAAAAAAATAAGTTGTTGTGATGCTCTTAATCTGCACTGTGAGAGCTGGCATTAGTCAGCTTTACAGTTTTAATTTCATTTGTTTCTTCCATTTGTATAAAGAGAACAAATGGATGAGAATGGATAATAAAACAGCTGGCTGAAATAAATAGTTGGTTTAATGAAAGATTTTCTATTACAGGAGACTTCTGAGAAGACATAGAAATATGACCTCTGGAAAGCATCATATAAAATGAAAGTAAAAGCAAGAGAAGTTGCTGAAACAATTCCAGACAGGCAATGGCTGAATGACTCCTCCAGAAAGTTACTGCGTCAAGGACAGAAAAGACAATATTTCTCTGAGACCAAGGGCATGGGAAGAAACCAGATAAAAATGAAGTTGGGGGTTTTGTGGTTTTTTTTTGTTTGTTTTCTTGATTACAGTGCAGGTATGCATCCCCAACCAATCTGCCGCACACAATATCCCATGGCATTTTATTGCCTCCTAAGTAAAACACCATTCATTTTTAAGTGAAAATTGAAGGAAAACATTTGCAAAGATCTGTCTTGGGCTCTGTTGGTACAGAAATCAGAAACAGAGGAAAAAAAATAGAAAACTAAGCAGAAGCCTGATTTCTCCTGTTCATTCCCTAAGAATTAATTTAATAATATCTTTCTGGTGTTATTCATAGCCTGACTAGGTTCATTTATCTCACTGACCAGTGTGCTCAGCATCCCTACTCGCAACAGTTTTTAGTGCCTTCAGGATTTTCAGGTAAATCCTTTTTTATCTGGGAAACAGGTCAAAATGATTATACATAAATGTGTGTAGTTTCAAGAAAGACTCAGACTTGTTTTTCTTGAGACAATGAAGCTTTTTTATTGTTCTGGAAATTACTGCCCTGAAAAAATCCTGAACTCAAAGCTGAGACCTGGTGGCAAATTCAGGTTTTTGCTACTTAGATACATCCAGGTTAGGATGGAGGGTTAATAAAAGGAAGAAACATGCTATTTATTTCTGCCTTGTTTTCCACACTGGTTATGACTCGCCTGCTTGCTGTTCTCCTGGTGGGAGGGGACATGGTCCCGTGCTGCCCAGGGGTCTGCTCCCTGCCCCGTGCCCTTGGCCGTGAGCCCCTAAAGCTCCATCACATCTGTGTTGCCATCCCTGTGGCCAGGCAGGGGAGGCGTGTGGGAGCACTACAAGGCTGATGGCAAGCCAAGGGCTGCAGGTGCTGTGGGGGGCCATGGACATCCTGGTGGGTCCCGGGCACTGGCTGAGTGTTGCCAGCTGTGGACCAGTGCCATGGGCTGGTGGATCTCAAACTCCTTGTCCCGGGAAGTGGCAAGGGTGTCCCAGAAAGCCCAGCTGTGTGGGAGGTGCAAAAGCCTCAGGCATGCAGGCAAGGGAAGATCTGGGTCTCATTGTCATAGAAGAGTTCAAGACGAAAGTTTACTAGATCTTAAATTTTATCAACACTGCACAAGAAAACAGGTTAAGAAGAATGAGATTGTCCAAAAGCAGATGAGAGTACCCATTCAAACAAAACCCCTGTCTGCAGGTGCGTAGAGGATCTGCAAGCCCAGTGTGATTCCTATGGAGTCTCTGGGACATCTGTCTTGATCTAGTCCTGGACAACTGACTTTAGGTGGCCTTGCTTGAGCAGGGAGTTTGGGCTAGGTGACATCTAGAGGTCTCTGCCAACCTCAACCATTCTGTGGTTCTGTGACTCTGTAACCGTCACTCGTGATGGAGCCCGGCTGCCCTGGGGATGGCTGAACATCTGCCTGCCCATGGGAAAACAATGAATGAATTCCTGATTTTTCTTTGCTCTTATTGTATGCAGCTTTTTCTTTGCCTGTTAAACTGTCTTTATCTCAATGCACCATTTTTTGCACTTTCACCGTCCTGATTCTCATGTCTCATCAGACATCATGTGTTATGATGTCTGATTTAGTGATCAGTGTTCTGGGAAGCACGTGACAGAGGTTAAGGTCCCTCCAGGCATGCACATTCCCATGCAGACACACAGCCTAGGGTAGACAAGCAGTTATGGACACTGGTTGCCCCTCTCAGACTGGACCTTCCTCTTCCCTGTAGTGGTCAAAATGTTACTGGTAAGCATATCGCAGGGTGAGCTGAGTGTTGTGGATACTGTCCCTGATGGGGAGCGTGTGTGTCTGCAGAAGATTTCTCAGTAATCAGCTGCGTGGTGCTGATCTGCAATGACTATGATCCGACATCCGTGTTTTTAATCCAGTAGTCCTGGAGTCTCGCTTTTTTAATGGCTTTTCAGAAATTCCTAAAAAGGCTTCTTCAAAATTCTGTCAAATTAAAGGATCAGGAAAGGCAAGTGTGGAGATATTGGCAGAGAACCATGCACTTGTTTAAAGGGTGATGAGGCCAGTGACCGAGATTTGGCTGGCTGCACTGCCGCTTAAATGAGACAAATGGGTAAAAACTACTTTCATTAAATAGCAGCCAGCTGTTAAAAGGCTTTACATTATCATCTCCAGTTTTTTGGTATTTTTTTTTAGTCTGGTTTTGGCTTGCTTCATGTGTGAGATGTTTTCGACTCGTTACATTCTGGGCAAGCAGAACTAACTCCTGAGTCTTGACAACCCCCAGGTCCTCCCCTTCTTGCCCAAATACTTGGAGCACAATTAACAGACTTCAGGACGGGGAGGTGAAGAAATGGTGCTGGTCAGCAAAAAAAAAAAATTCACTGCATTATTCATGTCTTAACTGGAGATAAATGGCCATATGGGACACCAGCAGTGATACATCATCTTCTGAATTCAGGCTTTTCTCTCCAGAGGATCAGCCATTCTGCAGCACCAAGGTCTCTCTCGTGCAGTCAGTAATTGGCTGTGACCTAATTTAGATCCTGAATAGTTCTGGAGACACGCTAGTGTGGCCTTCCAGAGAGCCTCGCTGAAATGCACTCCTCTCCTGATGCTGGAACGATTCCCTGCCTGCCTTGTGCACCAGGTTATAAAGTTTCCTGTCTGCCAAAGCTGACGGGAGAGCAGGGGATGCTGGTGCAGGGTTTGGCCGTTCCAGTCCACCGAACCCCTGTCTGAGCCTGTGGGACTCAGCAGGGGATGGGGGCTGAGAGACCCCCTGCCCCCTTTGTGATAGCCCAGTCCAGCCCATCTCAAGGGCTGGAGCTTTGGTGGGGACAAGCGGGGGCTCTGGCGTGGTGGCCCCATTGTGTCACAGTGCCTGGCCTCGGCGATCATGGGGCTGACAAGGGATGAAGCCCTTGAGCGAGCACGTCCAGCTCCACACGCCCCGGGATGTAGTAAGCTTTATGCCACCAGGTTACTACAGACCTGTAGGAGCCACCCCTTAACCTTTAATTCCCAGGTTTGCACAGGCAGCTGAGCTCTCCTGCTGCCTCTTGAAATGCACACACACAAATCAGCCCCAGTCCCTTGAAAATGCCACTTATCTTCTATGCACGTCTCTATAAAATTTTTAAAAATCAGTGATGAGCATCAGCAATGTTAAAGAAATTACTGTTTCAGACTTGGAAATTGCTTTCTTGCCTGCCAAAAAAGTGTTTGGTGAGATGAATTATTGGAATTCAGTCTCCTGGAAAAAAGACACCTTTATTGGTAGAGACAATCCAGATTTCTTTACAGAAAACTGATCCACCTTGTTAGAATTCTGCGAAGAAAATTCCCTGTTCTTACAGCAGTGACAACTTTCACTACAAAGATTTCCTTTTTTATCTATTGTTCTTTCTTTATGCTTTGTAAACTAGCATGTTGTTCTGTGTGCCTGTCCTGGAGTGCTACTGTGCAACTTGTGGAAATTAATGTCCATATCTTAAAAAACAAATAAAAATATTTTAAAAAAACAAATAAAAAACAAATAAAAATCATTGCACTTCTGTTATGCAAAACCTGTAGCTTATACAGGGCCCTAAACCAGCTCCCAAGACGAGCATCACCCTTTCTTTACTTTGCTGCTTTTTGTTTAATAAGCATGTGGATGAATGTGTGCACAGTCTCAGATTCCCTGGCACCTCCCCTTGGCCAGCAGCAATCAGGAGGCTCTGGTTTTGATCCTGCATCGCAGGCTGGAGGAGGGATTTATCTCATCTCTAGCCAACCTCCCTCTGTGCAAGCCCCCTGTGCTCACAGGTATTTCAGTTTGCCCAGAGAAAGCCTTCTCGGTTTCTCCTCCTCATAGGCACTGTCTCAGTTTTTCATCTCATCTCTGGCAAATAGCTACAGTGCTAGTTTGGGGTGCAAATTCTTGTTACTACTAGAAGGGATGATCCAAGAGGAAATGGCCTCACGTTGCACCAGGGACGTTTAGGATGGATATTAGGAAAAATTTCTTCGCCGAAAGGGTTGTCAAGCATCAGAACAGGCTGCCCAGGGCAGTGGTGGAGTCACCATCCCTGAAGGTATTTAAAAGCCGGTCAGACGTGGTGCTGAGGGACTTGGGTTAGTGGGGGTTTTGTCAGTGCTGGGTTAGTGGTTGGACTTGATGATCTTAAAGGTCTTTTCCAACCATAAAAATTCTATGTTTCTATGAAATATCATCAGTGATTCCCAGACTTGTGGGATTCATTTTAAGTGACTAAGGAAGATCTTTCCCTGTAATTTTTTTTTTTTTTTCCCCTGAGGACAAATGTCAGTGTCAGTTAGAGTCATCATAAATACAAGTATTAATCACAGATGTTTGTATGCCAAGGGCAGATGAATAAAAATGGATTTGCTGAGTGCTGGAAGCAGAAATAACAGATGTGTAAATTCCTTTTGAAATTTTCATTCCACTTTAAAACGGAAATATTTATTTTAATGCTTTCTGCTTTGGCTGGATCATATTTGGCGCAGAGCAGTGACTGTTCGGGCACTGGAGACAAGGACCCCTCAGCTGCACCCAGCCCCAAGACTTGGGGCTGGAGAGAAACCTCTGAGCACACAGCAGAGCCCTCAGCCCCCAAAACACCACTGCACAGGACCTGTCTTCCCAAACAATGACTGTTCACGAAGAGGGGGCATCTTCCTAGGGTGACTGAGGGGTCTGCGTGGGGCATGGCTTCAGTGAGCACCAGCTGTGGACCCCGGGCTGTGTCCCCCAAGGGGACTGGTGTCTCCCAGAGCTGCCTCAGTCTTAGCCGTGGGACGGTTGCATGGCCCGAGAGAGGGGGCAGAGGAGCTCTGCGTGTGGCCAGGGACACAAGTCAAGCAGGGACAGGAGTTGTGGTGGGTTGGTGGGTGCCCTGCTCTTGCTCACACCGCTCCCCCCGACCATCAGCAGTGTCAGGGCTCTGTGTTATGCAGGGAGGCAGTCAGCACTGGGGGGGCACATCAGCACGTGCAAGGGCAGGGATACAGCGTTTCTTGGTAGGGAAATCCCACTGACTGCAAACTCCAGGCTCTACTTAGCCTTACTGGATTAAGGGCAGCGTTTTTCCCCTGAGAGCCCTCAGGAAGGACACTGCCACCTCAAGCAGAAGTGTCAGAAGAAAGCTGGGAGGGAATATCCTCAAAAATCAGTTTTGTCAAAGACTGAATGCTTCCCCAGTCCAATTTAGCCCCTGGCAGCACAGAGAGACAAATCTCAAAATTACCCATCCAGAGAGACAAAGCTCGAGTCTCTGGAATATATGGCTATGAAGAAAGATCAAAAGCTGTAAGAAAGGCTGGGAGTAAGTTTCTTCCACCTGACTGACTTCCCTAATAACAATGGAGATGAGAATAACAATGGAGAGGAGAATAACAACAACAATTCAGGTAGGAAGAGAAGATTTTATTAATCTTTTCCTGAGCTTGTCTGGCAGACATACTCATAGCATCAGTAATAAACCAGAAAGAAATGTAATAGAGTCAGCTATCAGGCAGGACTTACTGGGGTGAGTCATCCAGCTACAACGTCCCAGCATCATGCTGGGAATTAATGATTAATTAACATGAACCCTCTCTGTGCCTCACTCCAAGTGAAGTTTCAGGCAGAAGAGACAGCCGTGGGGGGGGTCAGAGGAAACCGTTGGTGCTACGCCCCTGTCTCAGCTGCACCGGTGTGCCGCTGGCAGCGGGCAGAGCAAGGAGCAGGCTTTTGGTTGTGCTAGGGGACCTTGGCAGGGACCACGGTCGGGGAGGAGCCGTGGTCGTGTGTTTCACTGCAGCAGGAGGAGCTCCTGGAGATGGGGACCCCCTTGGATGCACATGGGCTCCTGCTGGAGACGCCCTCGGAGCTCAGTGAAGACAGTCAGACTGAACTCCCTGTTTCACAGGTCCTCTCCCACAGACAACACGGCGTATGTGATAGGACCTGCGCCAACAGAAATCATTTGGGCTCTGCTTGACGGCCAGACCTATTCCAAGTGTCTAAGAACTGGAAGGCTGAGGCTTTTCAACTGGGAGTGCCACCCATAAAGATTCATTGGGTGTCTAAAATCCCTACAGGAGATCTTGGATCTCTTTGAAAGGACATCTCCACCAGCCAGAATGTACATTATCCTGAAACTAAGACTGCAATGCTCGACATGCACCCGCTCCAGAGAAATCACTGGGAATGGTGAGGACAGTACTGTCATGAGCAAACACAAGCACGACTCCATCGTGTTAGAGCAAAGCCCTTATCCACCCATGTCCTGCTCCTGACAAAGGCCGGTCTCAGGTACCTAAGGGAGGAGGCTGCTTTTGTTTGTACACTGAACAACCCCTCAAAAAGCATAGAGTGGTCATGGTCCCCGTCCCTTGCAGGCTGGAAGAGTGGTGGCTGTGGCTCTGATGCCCCATTTCAGATCACTCTGCTGCACCTCTGCTTGGAGCTCTGCTTGGTATATCTTACACTCTTGGATGGTGGCAGCGATGTCCCCTTCCCCCCGCTGCTCCTGCAGAGCCTGGGGCCAAAGGCACGGGGAGAGAAGAACCATATAGTGAATGAATTATTCATTATGGCTTGTTCATTCAGCTGTGTTCATCACTAAAGTCCTGCTTTAGGAGCAAGTACTGTACAACATTGCTTTATGGAGGTAGCAGAGAATATTTTTTCTGCAGTACGTTGTAAATCTATGCACGTTTCCACCTCTGGCGTTCTCTCACTTTCTCTCTCCCTTTCTCCCCTCTGCCTTTCTCCCTCTCTTTTCCCCCGCCTTCTTTTCCTATTGCAATGCATTTCCTAAGCTAGATTTTTCTGTGAATTAGTTTTTAATGCCTCCTTATGAGAGGCAGTTTTTCATATTTTATATCTCCATCAATAAAGATTTCTTCCTTATCACCAGTAAAATTGGAGTTTTGATTAAATATGATCCAGCAGCACTAAGCGCGTAGTCTGTATTAATTTCAGTGCCTCATTATATGCCAGTGGTATTTATATGGGTTTATATATCAAATATACTATGTGTATACAAGCAGAGACTTTCAGAACAAATACCAGATATATGAGTCATAAAAAATAGAATGGAAGAAAGCCTCTCACTTGGTCGAGCCACAGATGATTTACTGCCCCCCTCCATGAAGGTCATGGAGACAGTGGTGGGGAAGGGACATGTTCAGAGACCAGGAGAGCCCCGGGAACAGCAGCAGCATCGAGCCTGATGCTCCTGCAGCAGAAGGTGCAGAACCTCATGGCACTGTGCTCACTGCAGCCAGTCCTCCACTCTTCTGGAGAAATCATTGGTAGAAAGCACTGATGGACAAACATCCTCTCTAGAAGGCGCCTGTTCATTTAAGAAAAATGGTGCAATATTCTGATTCTCACATGTTTTTTTTCACTCTTTGTGCCGAATATGGTCTGCTTAGGTTTGAGGGAATCCTGGCTGTGTGAGCTCTACATAACATGGGGCAATGCCCAGGGACAAGGTCGCAAGCAACCATTAGTGCACTGGTACTTCCAGCCTGGGGCTCTGCATCACACAGACTTTCTTGTGGGTTTGATTGAAAGTACCTTTTACTGGGAAAGCGTAATGTATTTATAACCAAAACCCAAATTAAACAAAGATTACAAAAACGTGTATTAGTGGCCTTAACAAAGTGGGCAGCTCTTTGGCTTGGAGAAATACTCCGTGAAGGGTGAGCATCATCTGACAGTGACCAGAGGGGTTGCTCTGAATACAGCCTATTTGCATTCTGGTGTTTTGTGTGTTCACCCTAAGGAGGAGTTAGGGGTGCTTTAGAGGTCATTAAAGGGAAAACACAGATGGCAGAAGTCTGTATTCAACCTGATGCCACACAGCAGTTGCCAATATATGTTCTTCCTCCCTGCATCACTCTATTACTCTCTGTCATGAGCCCTGTGTGTATGAGCTGCCGTGCACACATCTGGCTTGCCCTGCACATGGGCTGTGCCGTGCCATGCAGGAGTCCTGGCTCTCCTGGAGGAGTCACACCGGAGCAGGCAGCCAAGCACAGCTCCCCTGTGCAGAGCACAGGATGCTGGAAGCAGCTCTCTGGTGGGTTGTCCAGCCCTGGTGCAGCCCAGGGCAGGTTCTTGCCCGTGCAAGGCTCTCCGGGAGCTGCGTAACCCCCTCGGGAGCCGGGCAGTGACACCTGCCCCAGCAGAGCTCCCCGCATCCCTGCCTGCGGCACGCGGGACATGGCTCGTTCCGCAGGACATTCAGCAGCACCGTGGCTCGTCTGTGCCTGTTCTCTGGCTCAGAGCTTGTAATGATGATCTCTCCTTTTTCATTTGATTTTGTTTCTTGCTGAAAAAACATCTCTGGGGAACATGCCTCCGTTGAGCCACCTGACAACAGCTGTGAGATACCATCGTTGGAGGACCAGCGGAGAGACACATTTGCTGCTATTTCCTACTCTCATTAATAACAGTGTCACTGAATCACACAAATCTCACAACTGTTCTAAAAAAATGTGCAGGCTGTGGCTCCCTGAAAACAGATTGAGATTTACTGTTCTCCATTTAGATAACAGTTGATGAGGATAATGGGTTATCTCTGCAGGGCACTGTACAATTTTTACTCTCTCAGACTCCATGGAGCACCATATTTTTATTCTCACGTATATAACCAAATATGTCAGAAGAACAGGAAGGGAAACAGATAAATCATCCATACTTGAAACACAGTTATGACTCAAGTAAAGAAAAGTGTACAAATTCCAGATTGTCCTCAAGGAAAATTATGGGTATGTGCACAGTAATGGAAGCTTTTCTTATCTGAGGTTTTATATTGAATATCTTTTTTTTTCCCCATTTGCCATTATCAGACAACAACAGAAAACAATTAACTTCTAACAGTCCTTGAACCTCCCAAGACCTCTCTAGGTTCCTTCTTTAAAGTAAAAGGCAGGATTTCACTACCGTGTAAAAGATGTCATACGTGTTGTTTGTTGCTGCAAAGGTGAAAATAATTCCTGTGAGTGGAGAGTCTCATCTCATCCCTGTTTAGAGCCTTTCAGGTACTTTAAGAGGCATCTGGAATGGAAAGTCAGCACTTGTCACACATCCATGTATTTCCCTTCCTCAAAAATGTTTGTGTGTTACAGGGTGCACAACTGGAAACCTCCAGTGGAGCTTTGCTCACCAACACCAGCTGAAGACCATGAGAAAGCCTGACCTGCACAACCTGTCTGTGGGGTTTGTCTCCCAAAGGAAAGCTGTCCCTAGACGTCATTTGGAAGGAGACAAGCAGGCACCAGAGATCTGTTTCTGAAGGGCTGGGTTTGGGTGTCCCCTGCCAGGGACTCACTTCCTGAGCAGGACTGGTCCCTCTGATGCCGTCCTGGATGCCCACGCCTTGCTCAGCCCTGCCAGGACTGTTGCCGTGCCAGGTGTCAGCAGAACTGCTGCGAATCCCTTTGGACTGCTGGGATTTATGTCTTCAACCTCTGCTGAGGATTTTTCCCCTTCAGCTGCCTTTCCAAAGTGGAACATGCAAGGACTGAATATCAAAGGTTCTCTGCTCTGTCTGACTTAGGAGGTTTGTGAAGATGTGCTCTGACACCTGTCATACTGGTGTATCGGCTGCTGCGGAGAAGGAGGGAAGACCGGACCCTGTCATCCCCATGGGTTTCTGGGGGTGTCTGGGAGGCGCAGCACGGTGGCAGTGTGTAACCGGTTCTTTTTTAAAGATTCCAACATACAAACCAGAGCTCACACAAAGGAAAAAAAAAGTTAACTCAGCTTTATTGTGAAGCCTTGCTACAGCAAAAAAAGTTACTCAGCATTATTGTGAAGCCTTGCTAAGCAGTTCCCAAATGTCCCAAAAATTACTTCAGAGAGTCTTACCAACCCATAGACCGCAATAGCACCGGTGAGCAGCAGGATAATGAGGGGTCATAGAATCGTAGAATCATAGGGTTGGAAGGGACCTCTGGAGATCATCTAGTCCAACCCCCCTGCCAGACCAGGGTCACCTTAGAGCAGGTTGCACAGGAA
>VYZM01021652.1:69389-155196 GCA_013398915.1 Dromas ardeola
CAAGGAGCAATCAGTGCTGTCAGGGGTAAATAATGGCAGCACTGAAGATCATGCAGAGCATCCAGGTTCTTGTTGGAGAACTGCGTCCTCAGTCCTTGGACCAGCATCGCTAATGGCCCTGTATTGAGATAATAATTGTGGCAAACTAAATACTCAGCCATTGAAGACCAGAATGAGTTGTAAGAGACCAAAATTACATTAAATGTCAGACAATGGTATCTGGGTGAAATCTTTGGTGCCTCATAATTAAATAAAGGATTCTTTGAATCAGGAATGGCAAAAGTCAAACTTTAAATAGGGCTGACTTCACAGTGCTAGTGAGGATGCGCTGTCTGTGCAGGCTGATCAGGGCTGAGCAGGGACAAGGCACCCTCAGCCCTCCCCGTCCTCTCCCGCGGGCTCACCCGCACACACCACTTCAACAGCGTCCTCAGATACTGTTGGCTGGAAACAAGGTACTGCAGGAGGGAGTTTTTCACTGCCTGCCCCTGCGGGGGAGCAGCTGAGACAGCTGCCCTCTCCCGGTGTGGTCCTCCACTTCGGGAAACCTCTCCTCACCCTGCTGGGACGCGACGTGAGGGGTGGGAGCCAAGTGAGAATGCCTGGCTGTGCAAAGCCGTTCTCCTGGCATGGATAAGTGTGATGAGAACTCGATGCCGGGGTGTTTGCCATGAGATCAGCTCTCCAGAGGCAGCTGCTGGCAAACAGCGGGTGCATCTCGAGGGCCACGAGCTGCGGCAGGATGCTGGTCCCGGGGAGGGCAGCCAGGGAGCTGTCGCAGACGCAGCCTCTGACCGGCACGGCAAACACCACCGGCACCTGCTGCTGCTGGAAATACATCCCCTAATAAACTGCTTGAAGAGCGCTTGAGTGCCAGAGTAATGATGGACGTGGGAACATCCTTGCTAATTACAGGCAGAGTGGGCTGCCCTGGGAAGCAAAGCGGGCAGGATTCCTCCTCCGTATTTGTGCTGTACAAGAAAACATTTCTCCCACTGCCCAGAAATCTTCCTGTCTCCTTATTGTCTTGCCTGGGCAGAATAACACACTGGAGCAAAGTCCTGGCTGCAACAACCATATCTATGTCGACCCAAAAGCGAGTGTCATCCCTGTCATCCAAGCAGAGCTGGGCGGTGGCAGGGGGGCACCCTGCTCTCCAGCTGTACAGACGGAAATGAGAACAGGACTGCTTCAGAGCGTGACATACCCATAAAAGTAATTGCACATGAGCTGTTGGCATAAGACCAAAAGGAAGGAGGACCGGAGGGCGCTCAGCTCACAGCTCCTCATTCATGCTGCTGGGAGAGTCTGTTCGGCTACGCTCCCTGCCCTGGGAACAGTCCAGAGATCGTGCACTAGTGACTGACATTTTTACCAACATAAAAACATGAATAATGAGCAAAATTTGATTTAGTATTGATTTAATTAGAGAGCTTTAATACTGATTTAATAAAAGAAAGCGTCTGCGCCATATGCTCAGCTGGTGGAATCAGCCATTTGGTCAGCAGACAACTCCCGCAGGCGTTCCTGCCCAGCCTGAAAAGTAAACCCAAACAGCTGCTGGTCAGCAGCTCAGTGTGCTTTAGCCAATTGCTTCCCAAAAAAAAGAAAGAAAAGATGACGACCTTAGGGCAGCCAGCAGGAGATGCCCACCAAGGGTACAATCCAGTGCAGGGCTAGCATAAGAGATTGCTTTTACCCCATGCACAGCAGTAAGACCTGGATGAAGGAGAGTGGTCCAAACCCTTTAGGACTATCCTGAACTTTGCTTTGGAAGCAAAAATGCTCTGTATTACAGCATGTCACGAGGAGGCAGCCTCGCTGCTGAAGAAAGGTGCAGCCTCTGTCCTCGGTAACTGGGAGAACTGGGTCACGGGGACTGCCTTGGACATGGGTGGGCTGGGTGGGATGCTGCGGGGTGGGGAGCAGGTGTCCCCTCCCCTGGGAGTACTGGGGAACACTGAACCAGGGGAGTTCCTGCCCCGGGGACCTGCAGTCCGGAGTGGAAAGGGGCCGACCCCCGCTGCAGAAAGGCAGGGACCCTGCAGGGGTTAGCCAGGGCCAGGCAGGACAAGTCACCCCCAGGCTGAGAGGGATTTCCTAGGAATCAGGGCTGGGGAGAGCACGCCCGTGCCTGCGCAGCTGGATGGCGTTTCCTTTGCTGCCCGTACCGCTGCGCCTGGTGCACAAGGGCTCTGGTTTAGCTGAATAGATGGCTTCTGCCAACATGACAGAAGTGCTTTCTGGTTTTCATTTCAGTGAGAAAAATATTATTTCCATCCAAATTCTTTTTCCTCCTCAGGTTTGGCAGCTAATCCCCAAACACATTTTTTTCACAGACTCCTAATTACGAAGTCTCACACTGGGGCACATCAAAATATAAACAAGAAGAAAGACCTTTGCGTTGGATATGTGCCCAGGGCACATGAAAACTGACATCAGAAAAAGATTCAGTGCTAGAGCGATTCAAGAGCAACACTGACTTGTTGCTTCTCTGAGTTTCTGGCACCCTCTCAATGCCACGGAGGCAATCTCATCCCTTTCCTTCCTCTGTCTTACTGTCTTTTATCCTATTAGTCATCTTTACTTGGCAGCGGGTGCATATTCATTGCAGAGGTAATAGAAAAAGAAGAAAATCAGTCTTTCGATGTGCTGTGCTCATAAACTGCTTCTCTGATTGTCATAACAATAAACTAATAACCAAACAGGCATAGACCAGAGATGGTTTTGCCATGTGTGGGGTGCACTACAGCTACGCTAGAGAAGATGCATGCCTAGAAATTAAAATAAGCCCTTCAGTGGACTACTTGGGTATTGCTTTTAATTACAAGCATTAGTTAAATATTATACTGGTTTTATTTCCAAGTCACAAAAAATCTACATTTTTTTGCAAGATGCTTTTAGCAAATGATAAATGTAGAGCTCTCAGAGAAATCACACTTCTTTGTTAACCCATGCACGTGTTTTTTGTTTGTCTCCTACTACAATAATAAAAATAATGATGTACCTGCTTATCACTGTGCAAATCAACTTATTAATAAGTAAGGCATATTTTTGGTTGACTAAGGCTGGCAAATACTGTATTTCCACTTCATGAGGTGTGCATTCTCAGAAGTGTTTATTAAGGGGAGAATACTCACTGCATTAGCATTCTTCATTCTCTGGTACTAACCTGCCTATTGCTGGTATAGATTTGGGAAAAATCGGTTTAACATGGAAGAGAATGTTGGAATTTTTATTGACTATTTTTTTTCGCTTGCTTTTTGTTGCTATGGAAACACCCCTTCTTATTCTTAAACCATTCGATGGTACCATTTCCTATTGAGCAGATTTCTGTTTCTCTCCGAGTTTCGGTCATGCCTTGCTAGTACTGGTTCCTCCCAGCGGCCGCTGGCTCTGCACCGCCCCGGGATTTCACATTTCTTCATTGCAACAGAAAGCTAGAACTGGGACATTTCCCCCAACTTGCTCGTCCTTTGCAGCAGAGCTGCAATAGGAAATGTAAAGCTCTGCAGGCTGGGCTGCAGGGTGCCCCATCCCCAGGGTTTGTGGGATACCCCATCCCCGGGAGGCTGCAGGGTGCCCCATCCCCAGGGGTCATGGCAGCACCCCCGGCAATGGCACCCAGCACAGTGGGAGGGGAGGGGGCAGCCTGGTCTCGTGGTGCTCCAGCTCATGCCCAAGCACGACTCCAGGCTGGGCAGAGAATGGATTGAGAGCAGCCCTGAGGAGAAGGACTTGGGGGTATTGGTGGATGAGAAGCTCAACACGGGCCGGCAATGTGTGCTGGCAGCCCAGAAAGCCCCCGGCACCGTGGGCTGCATCCCCAGCAGGGTGGGCAGCAGGGCGAGGGGGGGATCCTGCCCCTCTGCTCCGCTCGGGGGAGACCCCCCTGCAGTGCTGCCTCCAGCGCTGGGGCACCAACAGCAGAAGGACACGGAGCTGTTGGAGCGGGGCCAGAGGAGGCCCCGGAGATGCTGGGAGGGCTGGAGCCCCTCTGCTGTGAGGACAGGCTGGGAGAGCTGGGGGGGTTCAGCCTGGAGAAGAGAAGGCTCTGGGGAGACCTTCCAGCCCCTTCCAGTCCCTAAAGGGGCTCCAGGAAAGCTGGGGAGGGACTCTGGATCGGGGTGGGGAGCCATAGGACGAGGGGGAATGGTTTTAAACTGGAAGAGGGGAGATTTAGATGAGATATTAGGGAGAAATTCTTTGCTGTGGGGGTGGTAAGACCCTGGCCCAGGTTGCCCAGAGAAGCTGTGGCTGCCCCAGCCCTGGAGGGGTTCAAGGCCAGGCTGGACGGGGCTTGGAGCAACCTGGGCTGGTGGGAGGTGCCCCTGCCCAGGGCAGGGGGGTGGAACGAGATGATCTTTAAGGTCCCTTCCAACCCAAATCAGTCTGTGACTCTATGATTCTATGATAAGCTCCTCATATTTGGCCCAACTTGGGATGAACTGCCCCCGGAAAAGAGAGAAACAGGGAAGATGAGCCTGCAAAAGCTGCACAAGTCTTGTGGGGAGGGGTGTCTGTGCCCCCCCATGCCTGGCCAGCCCTGCACCTTTCCCACATGCACTGAGCCTGCGCGTTCTCTGCCCAGCTGCTCCCTCTGTCCCTCCAGCTGCAGCTTGGGAGGGGACGGGCCCCCTGCAGGGGATGGCAAAGCATGACAGCGATTTTCCAGGGGCACAAAGCTCCTTCGGGTTGAGGAGGGTGGCTGCCTGGCCCCGGTGGAGAGTCTCATACGGCTTTAACATCACCATCCCTGCCCCTCCGTGGAGGCTGAGGCGCTCGTACCTGCCCCCGTGAACGCTGAGTGAAGATGGCACGTCCCCAGCTCAGCAAAGATGGGTGTGTTGCTTTTGGGTGGGATAGAATTAACTTTCTTCATAGGCCCTTGCACAGTGCCATGTTTGGGATCTGTGCTGGACACAGTGCTGATAGCACAGGGATGTGTTAGTCACTGATGAGCAGCCCCAAGGGCTGTTCTGCACCTCACCCCCGCCAGTGATGGGCTGGGATAGAGGAAAACAGGGACTTTGGGTTTTGGACATGGTGGGCACCGGGGTCCAGATTCTGCTTCATCCAGTGTTTGTAAAAGTTTTGGGTAAAAATCTGGACTTTGTTCTCTCCTTCACCTCTTCCTGTGACTGTTAGTCTCAAATTAAGATTTACCAAGCCTGTTGGCCACAGACCCATGGGTAGGTCTTGTGGAAAATGGAGGAAAAGGAAGAAGCATAGCATTTTGAACATACACTTAAGGTAGGCAGATCCTCAACTGACAGGTCTAGATTTATTTGCTTTGGCAAATGGTTCTGCCGTGGGCTTTAGGGAAGTGTTTTCTTTATAATGTGAGGTTTGGTCAGCAGTGCGTGCAGTGCACAACACTCCTCATTTATTTTGATCAAACGCTAGAGAAGACAGAAGGAATACTTGGACTAAATTGTGTAAATCTTGTTTCACGTCACTATGAAGACTGGCAATCTCTTTGTCAAGCTTCTGAATAAAACAGAGCACCAATGTTTGACAACAGTTCTGATTGCTGAACAAATGCTGGTAATTATATTATCAGTTTATTATATCACAGTTTATTACATTAAAAATCCTCTCTGTTATTCAAGACACACCTGTGCACATTATTTTCGGAGATGTCTCAGGCTTGTTAAAATTTTCTCTAGTATTCTAACAGTAGGTGTAGGCTTGCCTTTATATTTTTGTTGCTTCTACGTCACAGCTGATGATTAATGTCCTTATTTGTTATCACATTTGACTGAGAATCTGGGGTGATGAACGTTGGTCTTTGTGGCTTGCCTCCCACTCACAAATTCTCAGCTTGATCCTAATGCCAATAATCTTAAACCTGGGGCTCCCCATTTACACAGGGCTCTGTTTACCAGTGCTTAATGGTTGCAGCAATTGACTTTGTTTTCACTGACTTCTCTTGGCTACTCTTCTGCGTTTAATGCAAATTTGGCACGACAATATACTTTCATGTTTAGAAAAATAGACTGGCAATGTAAGGATATACCTTCCTGACAGCTCTCACAGCACGTTAAAACTTTACTATCAAGTGAATGAGATGAAACAAAACCTCAGAAGGCAGAGAGAGGAAAATGAAATGCGAGACAATATTGATTGTAACATGAAGAGTGGATGTTGGTCATCAGCAGATACGACCAATGTGGTTTTCATTAAGGTTTTTGTGACACAGAACATAAGCAGCTTTCATGTGGGCATTTGGTCCTCTGATTAAGAAGGGAAGTTGTCTTTGCTTTAAAACTTGCTTTTGATTAACTTAAACCTGACACTGATGAGAGCTGTGTCCCTACTTAGTGACATGCCTGTGTCATGGGTTATGATAGGAAATCTCTAAAATGATGATGCGATGATAACGGGATAGATGTGCAATGCATTCAGCGCAAAAGAATTGCAGCAAACCTTCTGTGGCCTCTGCTCAAGCAGTGGTGGACGTTGGGATGCACAGAGGGATTGAGATACTGCCTGCTTTACCAGAAAATTAATGAAATGGCAAGTATAGCAAGTTTGCTTTCTTCATGATCTCTTCCAACCACCTTCCAATTCTTCACAATCTTGTCTGTTATCTGGCTGGCTCTTTGCACTTGCCTTGTGCTCTGCTGTTTTGTCAGAAGGCAGGAAATAACAAGGACCTCATGAGCACAATTTTGCTGCATCAGCTTTGTGATAAGTTGGCTTTGGGAAACAACTGACAGTATATTTCTCCTGCTCTATTTAGGTGAAAATCAGCTGTGTCTCTTAACTGAAATGTTTTAGGCTTGTCTTTGTCAGGTAACAAAATTGTGTTGCTTTTTATAACTAAATGCCTTGTGGTATCTATTTCAAAGGCTGACATTTCTAATGCACTAACACCCTTAAGCAGAAAAAAGCTATTCAATTTCAAGCGTAAATTCATCCACAGATGTTTTAAAGATCTAAGAGAAAGTCGATAAGGACACTGGCAGAATGATATGGATGCTCCACCCTCACACTGTCCAAGACGCTGTTTCAGCAGAGGAGAAAGGGGACTTGGCATCCAAGTTCATTTAGTAAAGCTAATAATCTTAACATTTCATACATAGCGGGAGTTTACAGGTTCAAAGCAATCTCAACAGGGAAGCTTGAAAAAGCAGTTAATTATAATGAAAGACCTCTGATACGGTCTTCAGTTTTGAGCAATTTTCTACTTTTTCTCTTTATCCAGAGTCTGAGGTTGGTGCCCTTTACTGGAATTCCTGATCACAGATTTTATTCTGTCTATTTATCTGTTTATTTATATTTGTGTGAAACGCCACCCATAAATTTTTAACTTTATCTTGATGCTAACTGATGTCCTCTGGCAATTTTCAGAGTCTGACGCTGTTTTTGGCCCCTTTGAAAGGTCTGTCTGCATATTTAATGCACTGGTTTTCCTCTTTGGATGCTGTTCATGCGATGACTTTATTTTTCTAAGGTTTGTTGTTTTCTAAGGTTGGTTGTCTGAAGGGCAAAGGCGGAGCTTGGTGTTGTGGGTGAGGGTGTCAGGCGAGGTGCCCCCCATGGCTGTGGGCAGAGGGATGGTTGTCCCTTAATGGTCCTCCCTTGGAGGCTTCAGAGGCTCAGAAGAAATGCTGATCTTCACCTCATCATCTGAGCCTGGTGGGACTGCCACGGGAGGGCATCCTCTGCGCGCCACACCAGACCACTGCACCACGACCCTTGGGGTCTGCTGGGTGGCTGGGGTGGACAAGCAGTTCACCTGCACAGGTGAATCTGGCAGGTGGATCTGTGAAGGGCCATTGACTTTGGTCCTGTGGACTCTGGCATGGGCAGACAGTGACCAGCCAGAACCCTGCCAGCCCTGACGTTTAATGATCAGAAAATTTCTAAAAATTTGCAAGATGAAAAGCCCCAAAGTAGAGTGATAGATCCAGTAAAATCATAGAATCATAGAATAGCTTGGGTTAAAAGGGAACTTAAAGATCATCTAGGTGCAACCCCCTGCCATGGGCAGGGACACCTCCCACTAGGCCTGGTAAAGACCCTGTAAATCAGCCCCACATGTTATCACATGTGCATCGTGACATAACCAATGTGTGCATTGGGTTCTATTGAGAATTACATTTTTCTCTCTCTTGCGCTCCTCCCATAGCTATGTTTATGTGGACATATATATGTAGAGAGAGAGAGAGAGAGAGAGAGAAAGATTTTATACGTTAAGAGAAAAAGAAACAAGCAAGGACTAGTACTTCTTAGGTACAAGTTTTTATGCTTAAATTTTTTAGCCTACCCTTTTAGGGGATTTAGTTAGAATTTATGGAGTGGCACAACTATAGAGTAGTGGTGTTTAAAGGAGACCTCTGGAGGTAATCTGATCCAAACCCCTGCTCAAAGATGGATCAATCTCAATGATACACCCAATGTCAAGGTTTGTTCTAGGTCATAACCGGTCAGGTTTTGAACGTCTGTGAGGGTGGAGATGGCCCCACCACTCTGGGCCTCGGCTCCAGTGTTTGACCACTGTCATGGGGAAATATTTTTCCTAATATGCAGGAGGATTTTTCTGTATTCCAGCATCTTTGTTCCCCTTGAGCCTCCAATACTGTTTGTTATTTATTCATTACTTGTTATTTATTCATTAGCCGAAGCATGATGCCTGGTATGAAATCAGGTACGCTGGCAGGACTGTGTATGACAGTTTTTGAAGCACAGTCAGCTAGTTCGGATCATGAAAAGTTACAACCCCAATGGCACCGCTGGTGCTCTCTGGAGGAAGCCAGAAGGATGCAGCGGTGCAGGACGACTCCCCAAACAACTGCCAGTCCATCACGCTGCTGGAAAGGATTTTCTGGTGGGAGGGTTTTGCTGGACTCTTGTAGAACTGGAACCATTCATTTGTTTAATGACAGGGAAATTGCTGCCCCACCGGGAAAGGCCTGAGGAGTCTGGCCTGAGGTGTGGAGGAAGGACATCTCTGATGGGGCAGATCACGTCAGTACGCCCAGCAATAAACCATCTGGAGACAGGGTGGTAAACCTTGAACGTACAATATTTTGCACAAAGAGACTGAGTGTTGTTTTCTTTCCTTTCTCCACTTCAGTCTTTTATAAACGTTTTGCTTTTATAAACATTTTTCACAGTGTTGTCTCTGCTGGCTGTTATAAGTAAATACTGTTGTTTGTTTGCATTTTAACCTAGCCTGTCCTGAGGTATGTGTTATTTCAAGACATTTGGCTTTCATGAAGTCTTTCTTTGGCACAAGCGTAGATATCTTTGTGACTTTTTTTATTAGTTAAAATTTTTAATTTTATTCCAAGTAGGAATAGGGAGTGGGTGGGCAAATCTCCCAGTTCTGCATTCCTTGTAACAACTGTCTATGTGGAAAGGTAATGGGGAATCCTTTAAAAGGGAAAAGCGTGGCAGCCGCAGCAATGTCCCACCAGAGGCCTTGACACCAGGTGTCAACGGGTGGCTGCACTGGCACCATATGGAGCGACACAACTCTGGAACAGCGGTTTTTACAGGAGACCTCTGGAGATGATCTGTTCCAAACCCTGCATCGTGTGCAGGCTCAGGCTTGCTGCAGCTGGTATCTTTCAGAGCAGATAGATACTCATCCACACAAGGCACCTTTCAAAATGGCAAGGAAAGGACCATTAACGTCTTTCATTTTCAAGTTTCTTGCATGCTTACTGTTTCATTGCTTACATAAATGTGCCTTAATTACTGAATTCTCTGATGCTTTCCCTTACTTTACGTACCTCGAAAAGCTGCCCCGTAGTTTGATACCCGTGGTGTGCAGTACACATCTGTTACCATGGCAGCACAATCACACCATCCTGAACACCCTTAATTTTAGAAAACTTTGATAGCGTCTCATAGGCATGATTAACTATATGTGAACATCTTGCTGGTTTCTTTTTTATACAGATTTCTTCAAAGAAAGCACAGAGACAACAAGCAATTGTTTATTGTTCAGTCATCAAAGCTCTGTGATTATTTTCTACATGAAACTGAAGGGAGCACAGCATTAACTTGCTGCTTTTGTAAACTGCCAGTGGACAATTTGGGTCTCTGTTACAGAAACAGAGAGAAGCAGAACACTTTTTTGGGGGAGATAAACAGCAGTCAGTGCTTTCAGAGCGTATCTGAAACCTTGCATGCCTTGCAGAAGTGGTAGAGGACAGAGCACGGATTCTGTCAGGCACATTTCCTGTTTCCAAAAGCAAGCTGTTTCCTCAGAGACCTGCTTCAGAGATACATTACAGGGCTCACATTATACTGGAAATTGCTTGAACCAGGGGCTGAAAAAACCAAAGATCTCTTATCCAAGGTCTTTGTTTGCCACCATGAGTGTGAAAGAGAAAAAGACTCCCCCAAACGATTATTGTTTTGAATTTTTGTTGTTTGTTAGTTGGTCTGTTTTTTAAAAAAATATTTTTCAGATGTTTTTTGTTAAGGTCAATGCTCAAATAGACTAGGTGGAGTGAGGTGATCCTTCACAAATATAGGCCACACCTGGAGGAATTTGTCCAGAGCTGGGCTCCCCAGTAGAGGAGAGATGTGGACGTGCTGGAGAGAATTCAGTGAAGGGCCACAAATATGATGAAGGGTCTGGAGCACCTCTCCTGTGAGGAAAGGCTGAGAGAGCTGGGACCCCTCAGCCTGGAGAGGAGAAGGCTCCAGGGGATATTATCCATGTGGATAAATACCTGAAGGGAGGGCGCAAAGTGGTCAGAGCCAGGCTCTTCCCAGTGGTGGCCAGTGACAGGAGAGACCGAGGTTCTCAGATGTGCTGGAGACGTGATTCACCATCCTTCCCCAGCCCTCCAGCACAGGAGCAAAGTGTCATCTGTCCTGCTGGGACGCTGGGACCAGGATGTGTGCTCCTGAGGGACACCGCAGATCAGGGCAAAAAAAGCACCGCAGCTGTGCAAGGGTGAAGTAACAGCAGTAGTGGCCCCCGCCAGGGGGGAGACCTCAGCAGGGTTTGCATTTGGTAGAAATAAATGATTGAGGGCTTCCCTACAGTCGTGCTGTCCTGAGGGGAGTGTAAGCTGAGGAAGAACAGTGGCCTTCCTCCACGGCAGGGCAGGACACCCGGCAGCTGCTGGAATATCTGGGCACCACGGGGGCGGCCGGGGGCTCCTGCCAGCCCTCACCGGGTGCTGAGGGGGACCAGCACCCTTCGGGGGATGCAGGTGGGCACAGGCGCCGTCCACGCCAGCTCAGGGGCCAGTGTGACAAACGGTTTAAACTGCTGAAGCCATCACACCCATCCTAACGGAGAGGAGCCTGTTCTGTAGGCTCTGCGCTGCCAAAGACCCCATCCGTGACTTCCCTGGGTCAGCACAATAAATTAACAGCACACAGAGCTGTTTTCATGTTGAGGCTAATACAACTTGCTCCTAAGGGAGGGTGTGAAACGCGGAGGAACCAAGTGCAACAGAGAAGCATGTATAAAACATGAATTGCTTCTGTCTACACACAATAACAAATAATTTCTCAAATCTACTTTGAGTGTTTCTGTTTTTGCTGATATTGCACGTTATTTTCTAATTTTCTTTACAACACCACCAGAACAGGAGGAAAGCACTTCTTCGGCAGTCTGTCTACAAGCTAAAGAAAATACTTCATTTAAGCTTTTGCAGCTCTGTCTTATCTTTTCCTTTCTGAAGGATTTGATCATTAATTATACATTCCAGCACAACATGAAATATTTAACTCATGCTCTTCAATTCCAGTTCAACTTCCCAAAGAAAGAAATGAGTTTGCGCACAGAAAAGACTGGGTACATAGATATGAATCCACTAGTGCTTCTAACAGCTTTCCCCTGCTTAGTGCCGAGATCAATATAACCAAAGCCTCAGAAGGCTTCAGGTGGTCAGCGCTGCTCTGCGTGCCGTTCCCTTAATTACAGGAGAAACTTGGCTTCAGCAGATGGATTGTGCAAATATGAATTCAGGCTTGATGCTCTGAAAATATGCCTGCAGGTTTCTAAAGGTTGGGAGGAAAATATGTAAGAAAAATGAAGTACAATAATTATTGGTCACGCAATGAATCTATCCCCTTGTTTTAGAACTTCTTCAAGCCAGCAGGAAGGTCACAGCACTGTCACGGGATGGCAAATGTTACAGGAGGATGTAACCTCCATGTCCTGGACCGCTCGCTTACAGCATGCTGCCGTCGTGCTGGCTTCTCCTTAGAGCTGTGCTGGAGGAGAGCTGGTACAAAACAAGCGTGAGTCAGGGCAAGAGTTGTAAGCAAGTGCATTTGATTTAATTTTAATGAGTGTGTGTATAATTGGATAAAAAAATGGGAATTAGCGAGGAATTCTGACTTAGTTTCCAGAGGTATGAAGGCAGATACTATGTGGTTACACACAACATCTTTTGGTCTGGTTGTCCAAAGGGTGTCATGGTTATTGATAAGTTGGCATTATCTTTAAGAAAAATAATGGAGGAAGCCATAAAGGTAACTGCGTCCATTTTCCATTTAAAGGAATTACATAAATATTTATTACACACACAAATGGAATATACAATAATTTTTTAATTCAGTGTGCCTGTGTACAATATAATTTCAGATCCAGAGCTAAATAACAGCTTATCTTAACCATAGCTCAGCATTTGCAATTACATAAACTAACTTGTTTAGTGGCCTCGTAGCGCCGCCTTTTGCTGCGCATGAAGTGATAGAGACCGACTGGATCCTGCAGTCTTGTCCGACCGGATGCCGCATCGTCTTCTTGCATGGGGTCAGTTCACTGACACACACTGAATTAATGATCTTCTGGTAGGCCTGGAGCATGATGCCTGAAACCAGGCAGCCTATGCTAGAAAAAATTAAAACTTTGTTTTTAGTCTATGGGCATTGGCTAGTCTGCTTTGGCAAACCTAGAACATTTCTTCCTGATGACTGGAAATGCTACATCCCCTGGTTTCTGCTTTCAGATAAAACAAAACTCAATAGCCTTACAGTGAGGAGAAATAAAAAACATTAATTCAGTCACTTTGAAACAAGCAAACTAGATATGCCCTCTTCCACCCGAGGGCTCACCTCGAGGTGCGATTACACGGTGTAAGTGTTGGCTGTGCTCATGGCCCTGGGCCTGTGGACATCCTGAAGCCCCCCCAGCAGGGAGCCACAAGCTCTGGAGACGTGTCACAAAGTCCTCAGATCTTGCTTGAAACTGAATTTCTGAGAGGACTTTCTGTCTCACAGTGCCGGCCCCGAGATGGGCAGCCCCACACAGCAGGTGGTGTGCTCAAAGGCATGGTGTTTAAGACAAATGATTGCTGCAGCTGGGCTAGTCCAGAAACAACAGCAAGAGGCTTTAACTATCAGAAACCCTCTGGTGAAGGAGTCTGCTTTAAGATTTTTGAACCTATGAATAAAACTATAACTTCTGCCATGCTCAGAATCATATTTTTGTCCTACAGGTCTCCTGTGGGGAAAGGGAAAAATTAGAGCTGGAGGATGAGCCTGTAGGCTAGCGTCACAGCACAGGGAAGGGGAAGCAGCTCCGGGCTGGACACGGGGTGGTTCTTCCAGAAAGGGCTTGTTCGGGTCCATGGCCTCAGGCAGGGAGCCGCTGTCCCTCTGGCTGTCCTCAACAGGGACAGGACCAAAAGTTATGGAGATGTTGCTGATGTTTCCTCAGAATGGCCTCGCAAATGATGCTGGCATTTGGACAGAGACAGGCACAGTGCAGGAGGCTTCCAGGCATGTCTGGGTGTGAAAGAGGACCATACTTGGTCGGAGGTCCTGACAAGTAAGAGACAGGGTCTTGTCATGGGGATGTGCAAGAGAAACTATCAAAACCTGCTTCTGTGCTTTCAGGGAGCTCAAGGGGAGAAGGGGATGCTCTCAGAGGAATGGCGTGCTGAGCCTCTGCAGGGACAGGTTCAGCCACCTGCGGGTTTGTTTTGGGAGGTTTTGTATGAAGGTGCAAAGTAAAAAAAGCCAAAACTGTAGGTAAACCATCGTGGATGCTGTCTGCCCTGTGGGTGCACCGGCTTGGCTCAGCGAGGGCAAGAGACGCTGCCGGATGGGCAGAGGCAGGTCTGAGATGTGGTGGTGGCCAAAGAGGTGATGGCTTCACAGGGGTGACGCGTGGCCAGAAGGTGGCTGAGCCTTCTGTGGGGGGACGCTGGGACCCCCGGGGAGGGTGGAGGATTCCTCTTCCAGTGCTCAGAGGGGCTTGCGCTGCTACTTTGTAGCCAAAAAAAAAACCCCAAACCCAAAACCAAACCACAAAACCGCACCATATAACTGCATATAAACTCCATACAAATGCAAGTGAAAATCTTAATCTGATCCCTAAATCCCCTGAACCAAAATAATTGACAAGGCTTCTAAAAACACCACTCTCTAAACCCAAAAGCGCCTCTGGTACCTCTGCGCTGCACGGGTGTGGAAGAGGATGACTCATCTCCAGATCCCCCTTACGTCTGGATTAGTAGGTCCTTGCAAAGCATGTTAATGTGGGTCTTTCTGGAGAACCTAACAGAACGAGTATCTACAGAACGAGGATGAATACACTAATAGACTTCTTAGGCAAGGCTATAAATGAGAAGGCTAAACTTACAGAGGGAAAGCTAAGGAAAGGCAGCCAATCATCATCAAAGGGCTTATTATATAATTTACACTCATGAGGTACAAATGAATTCAGCCTTTTAGAGTCCTTAATAATTAACACATCACTGGTTATGACATTAATGCATTAATTTTCTATCCTCCATAATACATAGAAGCTACCAAAAAAATGCAGAAAATAAAATCAGATGCAGAAGATGGGAAGGTCTTTCCTAACCTTGCTGCTTTTTGTGTAAATCTAAAATTGAAGGTCTGAAGTGATAGAGAGATAATTTTTAGGTTTTTTCCTTTTTCTTTTTTTCTTTTTTTCTTTTTTCTTTTTTTTTTTTTTTCTATGGCACAGAAATATCAACGGATCAAAGACCAATGTGAAGAAAAGTAAAGCTGAATAAAGACATATTAAGCATTTAATTCAACCTAGATTTTAAATTCCAGTGTTCAGTGTAATATTATTGAAAAGGAACTATTTCTGTTCTGAAGCTCAGTTCTTAGATTAATCAAATATTATGAATTTTCTTTACTAATCCCTTTGAAAGAAATGCAGATATTTTGAAAACAACATATAATGGCATAGATCCATGGGAAAAGCCTTGTTCTTTACCAACAAATGTTAATTGAAGACCTCTGCAGTATCTGAGTGAAGGTATTGTATCAGGGCCATCAATCACACTTAATCTGAACAAGAAATGTTTTTCCTCCTGTAGTCATGGTAGGTGAGACTAAGCTTATTTTGATTTAAATTTACCCCAATGTGCTGTGCTGGTCTTGGCCTCACCCCTGCACCCTGCCCTGCCCCAGGCACCACGGGTCATTGGCATCCTCGGGCACGGGGGTCCTGGGGAGGAGGGTGAACCACAGCATGAAGAGCAGTGGTGAAAATAATCATGTTTCTGGCATCAGCAGGAGCTGAAAAATGTTGGAGAAAGTGGATGAGTGATGCAAGAGGACTGTAAGTCCATGCCGGGAGCTCCACGATTTGTCCTCGCCTCTCCCGCCCATGGGCCATGACCACAGTGCTGCAGCATGTGCTTGTTGGTTGGCATCCCTGCATCCCCAGGTCCCTGCATCCCTGCAGTCGCATGTCCCTGCATCCCTGCATCCCTGTGCCCCTGCATCCCTGAGTCCCTCTGTCCCACGGAGCAGCTGCAGGGAGGGATGGCCACTGCCAGGGCGGGTGACGGCTGCATGAGGCTCCTCCAGATGATGCCTCGCCAGTGTTTCATTAGCTCTTCCCTGCTGTTCACGGCATTTCCCTGATTTAGTGCTTCATAAATGTAGTTCATTCATGGCTAACAGGGGGACAAAAAAGGTGGGAAGGAGAACCCTTAAAATAGTGGTTTGCATAGCCAGTTCAAAGAAAAAATCCAACATGGGCAATATTAGAAGATAACCCTTTCTAAAATTCAGTTCCCAAGTGGTCAGCTTACTTGCTTTGTTTATAATATAAATTTATTAGATATAACTTGCTCTCTGAGAAAGTAATAATATCATATGTTTTCTGATGAATTTACAACTGTGTCAAACATAGAAAACATAATATCTTCTACTGGAAGTAATGTAAAATGAAGCATTGATGCATAATTTTGTCTACATTTCATTTAAGAGTTTTAGAGCCCTTTGGTTTGAAGCAAGTACTCTGAGATGATCTGGCAGATGGCTGGTGCCTCCTCTGAGGGTCTCGGGGCTGTGGGTCCTGTCTTGGGACAGGCGGGTGGATGTAGGCTAGACGACCTCTTGAAGCATCCTCCAGACTTCTCTCTGAAGCTGGTGCCAGAGGCTCTGCAGCACGTGGGGTGTTCTCCCTGCCCGCTCCTGATGCGCTGCTCCTCCAGCGCCCATCTGGATTGCAGGTTGAACGTGAGCAATGCCCAGAAACCTGAACACGGGGCTGCAAATTTTCACTGAAACACGATAGGAATATTTTTTCCTGAGCAAAGCTGCTTCTTACATCTTTTCCCTTCCTTCAGCATCAGGCAGACTGAAGGAGCAAACTCTCATCTTGGCTTTCAAGCCAATTCACATAGGTCCTCAAAAGGACGAGAAAATGAAGGTTAATGAAAAAAGTGAAGGAAAGACTTTCTCAAAACTTCTTCTTGACTAAATCCAGAGTGTATTTTTTTATTTTGTGTGAAAGTGGGCTTTAGCCGACCTCTTTCTTCTTATCTTTAAATATATTAAGGATGTGTTTACGTGTGTGTCTGCCTTTATGCACATTTTTTTGGCTGGCTGTCAATACATTGCTGTTCACATGGCTTGGAAGGCACAATTATTTTGTAAAACTATACAATAGGCTAATATTAGGCAAAATGGGGCTTATTATTGCCTAATGGAAATGTATACTTCATGAAAGCTACAGCAGGGATTGGTTCAGTCCATTACATTCATTAGGCAAATTTTTTTCATTTCCCACATACAAACTTTTCCGAGATATGTGAATTCAATGGATTTGGAGAAAAGATTGCCAATGGAAGATAAGCTTGTTCTTGATGTCCCAGTGGTGCGTGTGAGCTTCTGTGCTGTCACTGAGGGCGCTCCCCATGGCTCGGCGGTTTGCCTCTTCTTGCCCCAGTGCTCGCCCTCCCAGTGTTGCGTGCGCCGTGGCTGGCGCTATGCGGGACGGGCCACTGGCTGCGTGGGCATCGCTTTGGCACAGGGTGGGCAGGACCTGCGGACGGTGGTCCCCCCGATTCCCTCGATCCCGCTGTGCCGCAGCACACTGGGAAGCTGAACTCAACTGCTCCCGAGGAGTGGTGTCCCACAGCTCTTGGTGTATGGCAACATCCAATCCCAAACGTTTCTTTTGGAGCCCAAATCTGACAGGCCTGTTCCTTCCAGATGCTTCTTGCCATTCTGTTCAGCTTTAACCCCCTCATGCACTGTTCAAAGCTAAGTTTAACAATCCTATTTGCATGCATATAGTGTCTGGAATCTAGATCATTATTTTGGGAAAACGAATAAATCTCAGGACTTTTTTTTTTTTTCGGTTAAAGTAATTTTATTTAAAATTACTTGGCAATTTTATTGGCGATAATAGGATTGTGAAATCCATTTGAATTTGTGGGGAGCAAGGAACATAAGGAATCAATTTAAACTTCTCTTTTGAATGGAAACCTTGTCAAATCTCCTTAACAACAAGTTTTCACTAGCTCTGTGTCACATATTGGATAATCCAATTAGGAATTTTAAATTGCATATTTTGCTAGAAATAACATGTATGGAAATGGAGTAGATTTCAGGCAGTTCTAGGCTACCAGCAATAAAATAGTTGGGTTTTGTTTTGTCTCTATGACAGCTGAAAATGTAGAGGTACCCATAATTTGGGAGAGTTCATTAACCTGTTGTGTTTGCTGGGGCCAGATTTTGTAGCGCATCCTTTACATGCCGTCTCTTGCTCAGAAACAGCTTGGCTACAAAATCTGAAGAGTCTCAAACAGAGATGCTCTGAAGTAAGTGGGTAAGGACAGAGCTCCTTTCAGTAGTTAATCCCAGACACGTTAATTTCATCAAAGTTTTCCTCATATATACATTGCTGGGGGGAGGCCAGTGGACTACAAGCTACAAATACACACTCTGAGCAGGACTGGATACCTGAGAGATGGGGGAAAGCATCAGTAGATGGCACTCATGATATGCAGAAGATTTTCTGAATTTTTGCAAAGAAAGGGAAAATGTATTCACTTCTGTGCGTTTTGGCTGGCCTCCGCCAGCAGCTTTGGGTTCAGCTGCTGTCACGTACGGCTAACAGGAGGTGAGGGCAGCAGGGATGCTGGCAGGCACAGGACAGGGAGCTCCAAAGTTTCTGACGCCGGCAGCGCTCCTGCCTCTGGCTGGGAGGGTTCTGGCCATGGCGGGGGCTGCGGGGGCCGGAGAGCGGAGCTGGGTGCACCCCACATCCAGGTGTGCAGCTAATTGCAACCTGGACGAGTTTCTAAAGGGCGTCCTTGGTCACGCTTCCCGCTTGTGATTTACTCAGCAAGAAAATCCATCCGTGCTGAATGTGGCTGGAGAGGTGTGGTTTAGTGCAAGGTCAGCTCGGCTTCTAAACAAGTTACTGGCGACTCCTCAGCCTGCGTGCGTCTCCTGCCATCCCATCCCTGCCTGTAGTCGCTGTTCTCCTGTACACCATGGTTTCGGGTACTGACTCATGCTCCAGCAGAGCACAGCACCCAGACCTAATATCAACATAACACCAACTTTCCAAACCAAGTGTGAAAACCCTATTTCAAATTGTTTGGACCTGAGAAGTCTTTTTCCAGTCTTTGTAGGCAAAGTCAACGTATGAGCCGTTGGGAAAGGGACAAGCCGCAGTGGCAGTTTGGCAGCTGCTTGGAAGAACAGGGTTTGTACAAACCTGGGGGCTGGCGGGGACTGGCAGGGGATGCCAAAAGGGCTGGTCGATGTGACTGGGAGCTGTTGTGTATCACCTGTGAAAGATTGTGGTGACAGGAAGAGGACTGTGACTGGAAAATAGTGATACAACCCTTATGTTTAAGAAGGGGAAGGAGGAGGAACAAAGGCTGGTCAGCCTCCCCTCAGTCCTGGAACAGCCACGGAGCATGTCTGTTTCCAAAGATGCAAAGGACAAGAAATGAATGGGCACCAGGCGATGTGTTTCCCAAGGCAGATGCTGCTTGGGCAGCCGGACGGTGTTCTCTGGCAGGAGGACCGGGGCTGTGCCGGGCGGTGCTGAGACAGGCTCCAGGGAGGTGGCGGAGTCCCCGGCCCTGGAGGGTTTAGGCTAGAGAAAGCCATGTCTGACCTGATCGAGAGCTGACGACAGCCCTGGTGTAAGCGGCAGGTTAGGCCAGTGTCCCTTCCAACAGGCGCTCTCACAGTTCCGTGTAATATCCTAAGGAAATGAGGAGAGAACTGGTAGATTTCCATGGACTGAAACACACATGGAATGCTTGATTTCACATATTTTGTGCTTTGATCCATATTTTCCTTTTAAAGTTTACTCTGTGTAATAAATAATTTATAGAATTTACATTACAGAATATTATAAAGTATCAAGATTAAGGATATATGATATGTCTATATTTCATATTTTATTATGAGAATTTATAGTTCTATTACTCCTGGTACAGACCTCAAGAAGAAGATTTGTATTAAATGCAGAGTCATTGCTAAATAAGTTGTTTATGAACATTTAAGGCTCATGGAAGATACTGATGCAATGACCCAGAATTTAAAACATGTACATACAATTTTTCAAGTAATACACATTCATAAGCCAGTTGCTCCTCTACAGATGACATGAGGGTGTGTTCTCTGTGTAATCCAGGCTCCGCTGAAAGATTCATGGTATTCCTGAGAACTTTCTACAAATAATGCCCACGAGAGACAATTGATAATCCTCTGGAAATAGGCTTTAGCTAAAAATTACAAGACTTTTAGGAGACTAGAATCCTACGTTTAAGTAGACATATCTGTCTTGCTCTTTGTAGATTAGTACAATGCCTTTTAAGTCAACTGTTAATACCTTATTAAAATATTTACCAGAATTTTGTGCACATACTTCGGAGCATTTGTGTCTTTCAGATAACCAATGGTCTTCCTCCGGGGCTTGCAGAGTGCCTGGCAGTGGAGGTCTGCTGCTTTAACCCTGTTTTATTAAAATTCGAGCCCAGGAAAATGGGGTGACTTGTGCAAAAATCATTTGGCAGGTTAGTGGCAGAGAGGGGGACAAAGGGCAGCTCTCCTGATCCCACAGCACTTTAATCACTGAATCAGAGTGCAGTATAGGGGACGAAAGGACATAAGTTCTTTAATGACGAGCTGACAGTACCGTCACTAACTGAATCAATCCCCCTCCCCGCCTTGCTGGACTCCCACGCAGGGACACAGCGTGCCAGTCCCTCGCAAGCCTTTTGGTGGGGCGCTGGGCTTTGAGCTGGCCCTTTGTGCCCGGCAGGATCCCTGCAGCCAGGAGACACATTGTGCTGTCCACACTCTGCCCTTTCCAGCCTGAAATGCCAAGGAAAGCTGAAGACGAGCCTGAAGAGCACCGTCTGACCGTCAGTAAATGTCTGCAGGGCGTGTTTCTTGGACATCTTCAGTCTCTCAAAGAAGGCTGGAGTGGTGGTGGTGTGGCAAGACAAGCCGTGAAGATCAGAGAGAGTGACATTTTATTACTAGAAAGGTCTGGAGTGTGCGGTGGGGGAGAGAACAGCTCGTCCCCTCTAACTTGATGGAGTGCAGTGTCCAGTGTCTCCCTGTCCATGAATACAAAGCGGCAGCTGACTCTAATGGCAATGTCATGGCCATGTCCCAGGAATGTAGCTCTTCTGCTTGCGCAAAACGCCCTTCGGTGTCGAGCTATATTTGTGTCCCTGAATTTCTATCTGTGTTCAGAGTTTATTTCCATTTAGGAGCTTGACATTGTCACCCATGCTTTTATTTGTAAATAGAGCAGCTAAAGTTCTAAAGAGCAAGATCGTGTGGTTATTGCATTTTGCTTGTTTGTAGGCAATGGCTGTGCTGTAGAAAAAGTCGCTTTCTTCCACTAGACTCCACCAGGGCTGAGTAGGTTCTGCGCTGCAGATACGGGTGCCTGACTGAAGATCATCTCAGGGGGTGGAAGACCACCCTCGGTCAGGAGCCTGGCCAGCAGTGCAGATGTCTTGTGGCAAGGGTCCAGCTGCTGGGGAGCTCTGCTCTCCTGGCCTCCAGGCACCCTGATGCCCGGCAGCGAGACCTGCCTGACCCAGATGCTGCCCAGGGCCAAGATGGGGGTAAATGTAGTGCTGATCACCTGGGAAACATCGCTATTACTGGCAATTGTACTGGAAGGTGATTCTTTCCAATTGATGTTTGTTTGTTTTTTATTCCAAACACTGATGGGTAATCAAGGTATTTCATCAGAAAACTCATTTTCCTCCATTTTCCTGTTCCTCCCTCCAAAAAATAATCCAGAATCCAATTCAAAGAAATCAAATCAAATCCTTTGCTGGAAGCATTTCTTTCTAGTGCATTTTAATGGTTTATCTGTAGGGATTCAATTTTGTCAGCAAGTTTCAATGGCATCTTAGAACTCATTTCCTTGGTATGAAATGAGCATTTTAAAATCACAGCTTATAGGTTAAAAACGGTTCTGTGTGTTGGTCTTTTGGTATCCTTCTCACTGATGCATGAGGATAATAATAAATCTTGTAGATTCTGGCACTCATGGAGTATAGTAACAGACACAACATAAAGCAGCAGAGATGCTGTCCCATATCTGATGCCACTGAAAGGTAAATAATTGAATAATTTACTGTTACAATTTGAGACACATGAAATATCCATGAAACTAGAAGAGAATAAACATGTTCACCAGCTTCTCAAGCCATGCTGACCTGTGATAAGCACTGCAGGCATGCCAGAGACAGCTGGTTTGGATGCAGCCCTTGAGAAGCTGGAGAACAGACCCCTGGCAGCCTGGTCCAACAGCTGCGGTGCCTGCGGGGCCGGGGCAGTAGGCAGTTCGGCGCTGGGTGCATGAAGCAGGGTACAAGGCAGGATGTCCTCCTGCCCCATGGTGGGAGGCTGTGTTGCACAGCAGAGCCTGGAGGCTCCTTCCTGCTCGACGTGTACCAAGGATGTTAAGAATATCAGAAATAGTTTTAGTAAGACTTTTTAATTGTACATAAAATCGAGACTATTTTAAGAGCAGAAATAAAAGACTTTCTGTGTTCATAATTTCATTCCCGTGAGCACCTCTTTGCTTATAAATACCTCCTATTTGCATTGAATTGTTTATTGTTCATCGCTCTGGTGTTTAGAAGGTACAAATAACATCTCCACTGGGAAAAAGGAAATGTCTTTCCTGACATATCTACTTTGTCTACTTTTGAACTAAGGAGAAGTATTTTAAGAACTGTTAAATAGTTTTTAACGTCTAAAAGGAAATTATAGTTTGACTTGCAATGCCACCATCTTGCTGGTCCCTTCGTTCAGAGCATAAGTTTAGGAAGGGTGATGCCTCACAGGTCACCAGCTCTTGCTGTGCAGCAGCCCAGCTGGCCGGCCCCACTGGGCTGCGGGTCTCTGGGGAGGGTTGCCTGCGCCTGGTCTGCGCCCCAGAAAGCTGGGCTGCCAGAGGTGGGGAGAAGGGCAGAGGACACAGCCCTTGCTGAGACCCTTGGGAGGCTGCAGCCGCCTGTACAGAAAAGCAGCAGTGTGCAAAAGCCATGTGTCTCTTCTAGGGGGTGTATTTATAAATTTTGGGGACTCCAGCTGAGAAGCATCACTCGGCCTTGTTCAGTGAGTATTACTGGTAGCAGCACCATGAAACTGGCTGCATGGCAATGAGCAAGTATCAATAAACCAGTTTTCTGCTGTTGTCTGTTGGTTTAAACTGCAGTGTCAAATGAAGAAATCGCTTAGTAAATTCATTTATTAATCCCTTCAAAATCTAATAAAAAAATATATCAGGCATTAATTTACCTGGAAAGATAATCAGAGAGACTCTTCAACTGGAGCGGGCAGTCTGGACAGCGTCTTTAAAGTTAATGGTCTATAAAGCGAGAAGCTAAGAGTCTGTGTAGCTTCGGTCTCTGTTAGCATTCTTTGCTGGTGGTATGCAGCAAGAAGTAGCAAAAGAATATTGATTTCCTGCAAAAACACTCTGTAGCCCTCGGCTAGAGTCCTCAGCTCCCCACAGCAAATGAAAACTCCTCAGGGTGTGAGGATTTTTCATGGCCCTAACAAGGCAGGATGGAGCTGGGACCTGCCTTTTCTGGGTCAGAGATGGCTTCTGAGCTGTGGGGCACAGCTGGTGGAGCGTCGTGCAGCATGAAGAGGGCAATGGGAAGCAGTGAGCATGCAGGGGCTGGGGAGCGCTGCAGGGGACCAGCCCGGTGGCCCTGGAGACACGGCTCCTCACTGCAGCAGTGGGCTGCAATGGCACCGATCTGACCTCTGCCTCTGGGCAGGGGGTGCCAGCTGGGCTTCACAACTGCCTGTATACACAACGGTGCCAAGACCTGTCCAACCTCAAGGATTCATCTCAGTTACTCAGGGCTTTGCCCTGATGTCTCTCAAAAAACTCCATGGACAGAGATCCCACAGCCTCTCCAGGTCCCACTCTGGTGCCCGGGGATAAAAGGTTTCTCCCCACATCCAGCCCGAGCTGCTCCAGCTCTGGTGTGTGCCCCAGCCTCCTGTCCACCGCCGGGCCCTGGGTGTGGTGGTGGCCCCATCTCTCTGAGAACCCCTCGCAGTGCAGGATGGCAGATGGTGGCTGCTGCCTTGCCTGGGGTCATCCCTTAAGGCTGACCCCACCACAGCCTCACTGGGCTGGCCCCAGCCAGGGAATGGCCTGTATGTTGGTCCCCCAGTTTGCTGCCATCTGCAGACTTGATGAACTTGCACCGGCTGACCTTCTTCAGGCCATTTACAGATGTTAAATAGTCATTTTTTACGTGTCCTCTCCTCACAAAACGCATGGGCCGAGTCAGTGAAGGGACCTGCTTCTCCCAGCACCCAGGTTGTTCCAGGTCCTCCTTGTGCCACTGCGGAGCGGGAGCAGCTCACAGACCCCCCTCGCCAAGACCACACTTCACTCAGCATGGCTCTGCCTTAGGGGAAAATGTCTTTCTTGGGGGCTTTACAGGCTCCTGCAGCCGCAGGGAGGGTTTCCCCATGGGACTCCCGGTCTCTGCCCAGGGGATGTCGTTTCCACGAGCCGGGCTGTGCAGTGACCGGATCCCTGGCGCAGCTTGGGCTGTGCCTGAGGGATCCCCTGGGATCCTGGACAGCAGACGCTGCCCACAGGCCCAGCTGCTCCTCCATCAGCGTCTGCTGCAACAGCCCAGGCCTGGGAGCCAGACCAGGCCCTGCGCCAGGGCCAGCCGGGGCCAGGCCTCCTGCCGCCCTCCCGCTGCCTTCACACCGCCCTCCCACCACCCTCCCACTGCCCTCCCACCACCGTCACACCACCAGCCGCGGCCACCTGCCACCCCCAGCCCCTGCCGGGCCCAAACCCAGGGGTCTCCGGGGGTCTCCAGGCCACGGCCGCGCTCCACCCTGCGTGGTCCACGGGGGGTCCCAGTGTGGCTGTGGGGGCAGTACATCCCGTGGAGACCGCCATCCCTGAGAGGGCTCCTGCCATGGTACTTGCTGATGATTTCGGTGGGATTTCAGTGACAGCCTGTTTAAAGAAATTAGCGGATACTCTACTAATTACTGGTATAATGTACTTAGTTCCCACACAGCACGGTCCGTGGCTTCATCTGTCACATTCAGCCTTTCTGTGCTTTACACAGCTGTCACAGTACAAATAAACCATTGCATTTCCACAAAATTGCTTGCAAAAAGCTGGGCTATGTAATGTATACATCAAAAAACTGAGGATGTTTGACTGCTCTCTTGGCGTCTGTGGAGTCCCTCCTCGTTAGTCTGGAGAAAGGAGCTAAAACAGGACCGGAGCCTGCAAGGCGGCTGCATTCTCTCCTGGATGAAAAAGGCTGTACGTTGCTGTGGGTGTTTACCATATGCTAAGAAGCGAAATACCTCATGACGTTAAATGAGCCTTGCTTGTACACGTAGAGAAGATATCTCAGTTCCAGTTCGTTCTTACTTCAAATCTGAGGAATGAAAACATGACATTTTTAAGCGCAGAATATCCTACAGAAATAGGACCAAAACAACATAGTGTAAAATGAAATAAAACAGTATACAAATCAGGAGTAGCAAATGCATAGCTCACAGGCCGGATGCAGCCCACTGAAGAGCTTGGTCTGGTCCACCTCCAGCTAGTGGCCCCAGCTGGCTTGCAGCCTGCTCCCGATGCTCCAGGGACCCAGCAGGGTGGTCCTTGTGGGCTGTTCCTCAGCGCTTCTGGCTCTGCAGGGAGGTGAGGAGCATATGCCGTTCAGCCATAGTCTGGCCATGGCGTTATAGAGGAGTTTTCACCTTGTTCTTCTGTCTACGTGGTGTGCTCATACCCTCGAGACTGGGAAAAGAATGCACCTGTGGCATTCTGCCCAGCTTTTTGTTGTAAGTGTTGTCTGACTACGATGGAGTCTTTCACCAAGAGTGTTTCTGAAAATGAATTACCATCCCTATTTTCTCCATGTGAAAATCAACACTTAAACATTCTTTCTTCCTTCTCTAGAGATAGCTTCCTCGCCGTACAGAAAAAAAAAATCACCAGTGGGGAATTGGTTTATAGTGATTTTATTTTATAAGTTTATTTTTCCATCGCACAACAGATAAGATTTAATGGCTGACAGCTTTTCATTAATGAGGTCTGCTGGCACCGCTTTTACCGAGTGCAGCTCAGCAGCGGTCAGTGAGCGAGCAGGGGGCAGCCTGCTGCCCTGCGCTGCGGTGATCAAGGGCTGGCGCTCTGCAGCTGGTCACTGCTGGTGAGGCAGCGGCTGGTTGGCTTCTCCCTTCTGAGTTACGCTTCCTTGTAGGCTGTACTTCACCTTTACTTAGAGGTTCACTTGCACTTAAAGTAATGCTAGCTCTGCAGGAATCAGTGCAGTTAAAACCACTGAGAAACAGCTGTTTTCTGGCTTTTTTCTTAACTCTCAGTTTTACCTGGTCCAGCAAAAGCTGAGCTATAGTGTTGAGAGGGTTATGCCACTTCCTACACTGCCCACTGCACTTTTCTCTGATTACTGCTAAAACTACTGACTCCATCTCCCACTAGCTGACACTTTTGTTCCCTCTTATGTGTACTTTCACCTTAGCTAAAGTTCATCAGCTAGCACGAAAAATTATGAACAGACTTCTAAACACAGGAGTCTGAAGAGATTGGAGCAGCTGTCTCTCAGAAACTGCAATAATCAAAGATGTACAAGTCCTTTCCACTCAGTAAAATCCAACAGACATTGCCTAAAATCCTATAAAACCTGTGAGGTGGAAAATTCAACTTCTGCAGCTTCTTTTCCCTCTGTCATAAACATATCAGAATGGACGTACCAGGTCTGTCTTTGCCAGTTCGGCTTCTTCTCGTGTGGACTCCAGCTGCCCTGACTCACTCTCTCTGCTCAGATTCCTGCATTGCACTAACCCTATATGCTCTTTAAAACTTACTGCTTCCAAAAAGCCTGAAAACTCAGCACACTGCTGTGCAAATGGACAGGTTTTGACAGGCAAATAGTCATTTTCCCAAACCATTTGTTCCCTTCATCCCTCTTTTGATTTTGTACTCCTTGCCTTTCTGTCTTCTCCTAATTATGGTCTATTTGGACTGCAACTCTTTGTGAGTGTTGATCTCGCACTTTGTCATATCTGTCCACAGCCCCTCACATGGAGTCCCTTGGGAGTAATGCTGGTTTTCAGGACAGGCAGAATGAGAGTTCTTGCTTAGAAAGGAAATGCCCGTTTCATAGCCTGAAACATCATCTCTAGTATGAAGATGTCACAAGCTTGGCGACTGAAGTGGCAGTGCTGTTCTCCTTCATCACCGAACTGCAAAATCCTGTATTTTAGGCCTATTGACAGATGAGCCTCCTGGAAGGTGGGACTCCTGAGCTGGGCAGAGATAAAGGATGCTGAGCTGATCACTGGGTCGGTTTGTGAAGCATGTGCAGAAGTGGCAGCACTGTCTGCTCCTGTGCAGCGTCCAGAGGAGCAGTCCTGGTGGAGATGGCATCCCTGACTCTACCCCTCGCCCAAGGAGAGACTTCCTCTGCAATACTGCCTGCGCCCTACTGAGAGCTGGATTCAGACCTGTGCAGGCTAAAGGGATGCGGCAATCGGTCCCAGCCCATGCGGTCAGGCTCCCTGTGGCTCTTCCTGGCCCCTTGCACTGCTGCGGGAGTGACGATCTGCTGGGAGAGCCGCCCCGGGAGCACCGCACACCCCGTAGCCCCGCGAGCGCAGGGGCTGGGCTGGAGAGGAGGCCACCTCCTGCATCACAGGTGGAGGTACCGACCCCTCCCTCCCCAAGCACCCCTGCAGTGGATGGGGAAATGGTGCTCTTTGTGGTGTTCCTCAGCATACAGAAGTGCGTCTGAGAGCCGCAGCAGTGTCCCCACAAATGGACAAGGAGTCAGCGCTGCCCTCGGGAGGGTTAGCAAGCCTCCACCAGGGTGTTGGGACGTGCAGACTTCTCTCAGTGAAAAAGTAATCTACTCTTTCATGCTGAATTTCAACTGCATATCTGATCACCGTAATAAAAAAGGCTAAGTCCTGCATGTTGTTTTAAAATAAGAAAGCAAAAAGTTTCTTGTTTAAACTAAAAAAAAAAAAGAAAAAAAAATCACCTGTAGAAAAAGAACCCATTTGTTCACCCTCTAGAATGTAACTTTTTCCACTAGGATTAAAAGGTTCTTATATATCTTCTTCAATGTCCACTGTTGAATAGTTTTTCTCAGGGTCACAAGCCATTTTGCATACGGAAAGAGCAAAGTACATCTTGTTCTCTAAACCTACGCTCTCGTCCTGCCTTTCTGGGAAATCTCAGGCAAGCTGTGTGTTTTGGAAACGACAGCAGATTTCCAGGAATATTCCAGTGAGCAAAGACTCTCTCACCAAAGCAGAGTCTGAGGGCTGAGCACTCGGATCAGAGGCAGCGCTGCCTTGGATGGAGCCCAGGCGCTGGAGCCCCAGCACCCCCGTGGTCTGGGTTGCCCACAGGGACCTGCAGCGGGAGCAGAGCCCGGCCTTGGCACACACACCCCGCTGCCACCCCATGGGAGCTCCCCTGCTGCAGCCCTGCTGGGAGCAGATCAGGTTTAGGAAAGCCACTGCTGAGAAACGACCTTTCTAGAAATTGTTAGCAGAAACCACGGTCCAGTTGCGCTATGGTATGAAAAACGTTGGAGGCTCTGCCCTGGACTGGTTGTAGGTGTTGTGTCAGCTAGAGAGGGAGGCTGGAGAAGCAGAACCCTTCAGGGAGGGTTTGCAGTGGGCTGTGCTGTGTGTGCTGCGGGAGCCAGGTGCTGCTGCTCTGCCCCAGGCATCTGCTGATCCCGGGGCCAGGAGAGGGAGCGAGCCAGCCCAGCTCCTCCGACTGCAGCTCTGAGCAGGAGGGGCTGCCCTGGATTTACCCCTGGAAATGGCAGCGCTGCATTGTTCCAGCAGCAATCACAGACTTGGGCTGAGGCTGTCTGTGGCCCCATGCCCTTACACACTGGCCCAGACCATCATCCTTCTCCTTAGTATATTTTCTCTTTCACTTGGTTCTTCTCTTCCCTCATTAACTGACTAGGCTCTCTCGCTTCCAGCCTGGAGGATTACCCTTTTGAGGCCAGGCATCACACCCCTCTGCCCGTGCAGGTGTCTCTAGGCAGGCTGCACCCTGGGTTTCCCTGGACAGGTACCTGGGTCCAGCCCCTGTCCCACCAAGGGTCCTGGTGGGCCCTGTGTGCTCGGCTGTGAGGAGAGCCTGCACTTGTGACTATTCCCTGCTCCCTACCACCGCTGCTCCTGGGCTTCCCTCACCCCACCAAGAGGGCTGGGAAGATCCCCCCAACTTGATTTGATCTCACCAGGTGAAAGAAACACACTCAAGCTCCTGCTATGTAAAACATGACGTTAAAACGTTTTAGAATTGCACAATAGCTCAGTCTAATGACAACCTTTTTCCTTAAAGATAGATGTTGCCATTAGTCAGGTGTTCACTTGCTTCGCTTGAATAAGCCAAGCTCATTCCAAGAACAAAAGGGCTGCCACTGGAATAGCCCAGCTTTTCAATTTCAAACCATCTGCAGATTACAGAATAAATGAAATATTCAGCATACACAAATACTGTACAGAATGATATGATACAGACCATTTCACTCTCTTTCATCCTTTTCCAACTTATTGGCTTTTAAGTAATGGATAGACCTACATCAAAAGCTCCACTCAAATAAGAATAAACAAATACTTAAAGCACATATTACGCATGGTGTACCTAACCATCTGTAAAGGATACAGAATTATTCTCTAAAGAATAGAGTGGGAGATTCTTGAACTCCTCCACAAGACAAGAGCATGAAACAGTGCTGGGGTGACATGTTTGAAGACCCATCATGTGTAAGGCACCAGCTGTCTATAGGGGAGCATCTGTATTTGATGACAAAAGCCAACACAGACTTTCCTGACAGGACCCTACAACCCACCATAACCTTTCAAACCTTTCCTGTTTGTTTTCCCCCTTTACTATTCAACCACCTTGAAGACTGTCAGGCAGTCTCTTATGTGAAATTTGTTGGTACTTCATCTTCTGTAGCTCTGCCTCCTCCTTGTCCCCTGCACAGGTCTGTTGGAGGATACTTTTCCTCTCCTCATCAGCTTTTTGGGGTGCAGTGTCCTCGGTCCAGCTTTTTTCCCACCGCCCTCAGCCCTGTGAAGCCTTATCTGCAGCAGATCGATCCGTGCTGGCTGATGACTCACAGATGCACCCTCTGCTCCAGACCTGTCTCCTGCTGGACGGCTTTGTCCTCTCACTTTCCCACACCCAAACTCAGAGGATTCTTCTGCCAATTCTCTGGCAGACAGTGGCCATTCCTGCAGCTGTGTTCCAGCTGAAGCTTTCCTTCTCTCTCACACATGTCTGCAGCCTCCCTTTCTCTTGCCTTGACACGTGCAATCCTGGACCTGTAGTCTGGTCGGAAAGCTGCTGCAAAGACCTCTGTGTTACTCCGTGTCAACTCTCTTTAAATCGCTGCACTGGAACCCGTTTCTCTGTCATATGAAGCATAAGCTGCTTGTCATCATGCAGAAGGCTCCTGGCACCTGGTCCCCTCTCTGTCTGTCACTCCCTTGCTAGTGAGATGGGAGCGCCCGTCTCAAATGGCTCATGACAGCAGCGTTCAGTGCCACCTCGCCAACTTTTCAAGCAATCTCTCTTGTGATTCTCTTGTGCTATCCCTTAGCTTGGGTTGTGTACTCAGTAAGGCTCTGAGAGGCAACTTCGTTATCTATCTCTGTATCTCCTTAAACGCCTGTTTCTGCCTCACAGTGTTGTGACGGTCAGCAGGCTGGTGCATTGCATCGCTGTGTCCCGTTCTTCCCTTGAACCTCTGAGTGCTTAGGCATGGGGCTTGCAGTCAGACTGTACCGCCCCATTACCCTGCTCTGCCAGTGAGGCACTGGGAAAATTACAGCTCTTCCAGTCAGGCACTGAAAATTACAGCTGCGTTTGTGCAGGACCTACCACAGGACAGAAACTGTCGTCAAAAGTGCTGCAGGAGTCAATGCAAGATGGGTCCTGGGAGTGTGGGATTTTGAATGAGAAACGAATCTCACCCAGTAGGATGAGATAGCGAAGATTTAGACTAGATATAAGGAAGAAATTTTTTACGCTGCGGGTAGTGAGGTGCTGGCCCAGGTTGCCTGGAGAGGTGGGAGATGGCCCATCCCTGGGAACCTTCCAGGTCAGGTTGGACAGGGTTCTGAGCAAGCTGGTCTAGCTGAAGATGTCCCTGCTCGTGGCACGGGGTTGGACTAGATGGCCTTTAAAAGTCTCTTCCCACCCAAACTATTCTGTGATTCTGTGGTTCTATGATGTGACCTTATGCCTGGTCTGACTCCTCTTCCTCCCCAGCTCAGGACAGTTCCCCAAGGCACGTCCCTTCCACCAGGGCTGAGCTGATGTTTCTGCATCCCTGGGTATTGTCCCACAGTGTTCATTGCTACCAGCATTTGATACCAGCTCCCCTGCTGGTATCAAAGTGCAAATGAGTCAGCCAGGCTCTTTCTAGGAACTGCTTCTTTCTTCTTACTACTTAACACAGTTGAATTGTGGTTTTGATTATGTTTTAGTGTCCTTGAAATTGCAATGAAACACTGTTACGCTGTCTGAAATTGAAGGGTTTTTTTTTTTATTTAGAGGGTACTTTGGAATGTTTTTCTTTATTTTATCTTTGTCCTGCTTAGTACATAGTTGAATGACACCTTTACCTGACTGATGCCTTGAAATGTGACGTACATATTGTGGAGTGCTTTTCTTGGAACTATTGTCCTACATATTGCACATGTTAATTACTCCTGGTACACAGACTTACAGAGACTCCCGGTTTGCAACGTGCTGCTGTCTTCTCTTAAGATACCACAAATGATTTTTTTTAAACGGTACCGATGGCTGACATTGATTTGGAGTAGTTTGTCCCAGGCAGCTCCTACTCACACCACCTTTTTTCATGCTAGTGGGTCAGGCTGTGCCTAGCCTTTTTTCATGCTAGTGGGTCAGGCTGTGCCTAGCCTTTTTTCATGCTAGTGGGTCAGACTGTGTCTAGCCATCATAACTTTGCCATTGTGTTCCTTCTACCCAAAGTACCAGCTCTCATGTGCCACTCCAGAACTTCAGGTCCGATGCCCCCCAGCTCTTGGCAGAAGTATACAGCCATTTCCACGTTCCTGCCTGCGCACCCTCCTTTGTCAGGCAACTGCCCTGTTGGCTGACCCTATTGTCGACTCAGTTGCTGTTCTCAGGAATTATTCATTTCTGGCCACTTCCCATCCTTTTACCTTCTGATGTTCCAGTTCTCATTGCTAAATTCTCACTCTGTTTCCATTATCTTTGTGTAAAATTAGACACTGTCTCCTTGCTCTTTCCCTTTCTTTCCTTAGCATTAATTTCATTTTTATTCGCTACCTTCAATCCCTGGAGAAAAGGTCTGAAGGATGCACCTTTCCTGGAACGTGTCCGTTGTCCTCCCCAATGTGCCCTGTAGCACCAATCCTGAGCCCTTTACTTCTCTCCCTCATCTTGTGGCACCTTCACATTGCTTCCTCAGGAGGGTCCTGATGGCTCAAGTCTTCACATCACGTCTTCGCACTGCATCAATCTTCTCTGATCTGTGCCAGCAGGCATCTGGCATTGTCAGCCCTTTGAGTTTTATTCTTTAAAGTTAGTCCTCTACTCTTTTGGTTATAGCTTCTAATGGGTCACACTGTCTGCTGTGATTTATGGTATCTCCATAAAAGGTTATGGAAATGGCATGTAACTCCTTGAGCAACCTCATCCATCAAGGCAGAGTCACAGTAATCACCTATTTATCTCCTGTTCAATAGACTTGCTACAGTGCTCATTATGAATTCATTTAAACTGATGTACAGTGTCCCATTATGTACTAATGGTGATGAGAAACATGACAAAACAAATGCGGTTTCAAAATTGCAAAAGGTATCTGTGCAGCAAACTGCATTGCTACGGCTACTGACAGATTCTTACTCCTGGGGTCTGTTTGTTTGCTTATATGTTAAAACTCCATCCCCAAATTCTCACCACCCCACAGGGGCACTGCTTATTGCTGTAGAGGCAAATGCGTGTTGTCAGTGTGCCTGTCTGCCTTCAGTCGCATGTCCCTTATTTGGGGACACCACAGCTGGGCTGGGCAGACCAGCTCCTGGCAGCTGGAGAATATTTCTCCCTCTGCTCAGGACAGTGGCTTGTGCCCTGGTGTCTCGCTGTGCAGAGGGACAGCACAGCCCAGGGCTGATCGCAGACTGATGTCTCCACTGCGGGAACACTGGTCTCCAGCTGTGTGTGACACACCGGGAAGGGCTGGGAGCTGCTGTTTGGCCCCCAGGCTGCTGTTCGGAGAGGGCGGGCAGGAGCGAGTCTCTTCCTCACATCAGAGATGGATTTTCATTCTAAGCAATTCTTTAATGTCTTCATACAGAGGCACTCTAGACTAACAAGGCAGCTCAGAAAGTTATTTACTCCCTTTCCCAGCTACTGCTAAGAACATCAGCCAAATAGTTTGTTGAACTGGAGAGAAAGGTAGTTTTGAGAACGGTTATGCCGTGCAGAGCTCTTCAGAATAGCCCAGGAAGAGATGGCACAGCGAGCCCATTTTCTGAAGACTGGCATAAGCTTTGCAGCAGATTGTGCCAAATGTCTTATTGCACCAAATTCATTTCTGCAATTCTAGGGATACTTTTATTTTGCAGGTGTAGAGAGGCATTTCCAAAACCAAATGAGACTCCTAATCATGAAGTAATGATTGTTCTTGGCACACTGCTTGATGTATGACGGCAAACTTTGGCGCGAGCGGCTGCGGTGCCAGCTCCGGTCAGCGTCTCAGCAGCCTGTCCTGTCCGGAGCAAGACAGGAGATGGAGCTCCTCCAGCCTGTGTCAGCGTCCTCTGGGGAGACGCCTTGCTGCAGTGTCCTTCATTGCAGCTGCAGGTGCTGAGTACAGCAGATGCTGCTATCACGTTACTGCCTCGGAACATTATACATGTATTTCTATGAAAAACCAGCTCATCTGCCTTCTCACTCCAGCGATGCTTTTTTACATCACACCAGCAGATCGCCTGTAGCCCAGCGCAAGCAGCCAGCATGTCTTTCTGCTCATGTCTGCCCTGAGCCTGGTTTGTGCTCTCAGACAGTGAGAGAAGGGTTGACCCTCTGCTGCGGTGAGTCTCTGTCAAACAGGGCAGCCGCCTGCAGCCCTGTGCCACCAGGAGCAGCAGTGGCTTGTGCCTGACCTCTCCCAGGACCATGACTTCAGCACTGGTGGCTCCGCGTGGTGGGGACACTGCCTGCCACCCGCCTGCTGTGGGGTCCTTCTGGTTGACCCCAGCCACCCTGCCCTGGAGCTGGGGGGTCCTGTGCTCTCTCGGGAGGAGCTACTTGCTCTTGGCAGGGAAAGCCTCCCTGGGCATTTCGAGGTAGAGCATGTCAGGATCTCCAGCTACTTGGAGAGCACCAGCCATGGTGTCCACAGTGTGCAAGGCTTCGGGCTGGAGTGGGGTGAGGGGCAGGGAATTTCTGCAGCAGAGCTTTGTGAGGGGAAGCGAGGGGAGCAGCATGCTTTCAGCCACCGCTGTCAGACCTGCCAGCCGCCAGCCTCTTTCTCCAGGCAGGAAAACACTGAATTTTTCTGGAAGGTCACAGAAGAGACATACATAGTGCCCTTGGCCAGAGATTTTGCCTACTAGAAACAAACAATGATGTCCTGTTATTCTGTTTCATTTAAAATAATAATTCAGGCTGAAAATCCATAGCAGGCTTTGTGCGAGGGCAGAGGGCAGTTTGGAGTCAGTAGTAGCACCAAGGGGCTCTCAGCTGCCCTTGGTACAGCACCACTATTTACAGCCATGGCTGCACCCCGTGTTCTCCCGGCACTCAGTGTGCATCACTGGCTGCCGTGACGGCTGCCTCTGCACGCCTCTCTCATGCACTGCGCCGGTTGAATGCCATTTGCAGCAGTACTGGGCCTCCGGGAGTTGCTGCCCGCCGCCCTCCCAGGCCCTGCAGGGCTTTGCCGACAGCGACCCGCAGCACCAAGGGCTGCTTTTTCCTCCAGGAAAGGCAAACGTGCCTGCGCTTTGCCCAGATTTTCTTCCTAAAGCATTAGCTCGGCCACGGGTCTGCAGCACGGTGCTGCAGTGTCCCAGGATGGAGGAACCTGTGGAAACAGCCCCAGAGGTCCTGGCTGTGTCTGTGATTACCCAAGCGGCTAATGGCTGGGTTGGGAAGGTACAGGAGGGTTCAGACCTCCTTGCCTTTCCATAAAGCCCTGTCTTTGAGAATTTTGGCTGCAGCTTTTTGAAAAAGGGGCACACTGGGTGTTTATGACAAAATGATGTCTCCAGCAAAGGAAGCGTGTGAACAGCCGCCTCCTCCTTCTCTCGACAGTCTCTGCTGGCAATGCTGCGGGTGCCCCAGCCCCCAAGGGACGTCTCCTGTCTCTACAGAGCTGTGTGTCTGGTCCGTTGCACAGGGAGCCCACGGCCGTGTCAGGGAGAGCAGAGTAGGGGGTGGGTGCCACAGGCACCCCGGCACTGCAAGGGGGAGCCCGAGCCTCCAAAGACGTGGCTTGTACCAGGCTCGTGCAGACCCAGGAGAGAGGGGATGTGTAACCTCCCTTCTCCCCTTGCAGGCTTTGGAAACAGCCGTGGGGACCCTGTTCTGCCTGTGACAATGCTGTAAACCAGAGGTGTCTGGCTCCTCTCACTGGCGGTAGCTCTTTCCTCCCCAAACTCACCTGCTTTTGCAGGGAATGTGATCCGGGCTCCAGTTCCCTTGGAAACCTTGGAGCAGAGGTCTCAGCGTGAGACCATTTGGATGCCATCCCAGAACCTTACCGCCGGGCAAAACCAGCACTACCAGCCAACCAAAAAAGTGTATCCTGATGTGAGACCACAGAAATGCTGTGATAACAGGAGAGGGAGGACAAGGCCACTAATAGCTGTTAATTTTTTAGAACGGAGCTGCCCTTCACCTCGGGGTTAGTGGCAGAATTTCCTTGTGTGTGCCTGTGGACTTGTAAAACTCTGATGTGTCAGAGGCTTGTATGAGTTTAAAACTGCAGAAGCAAAATAAGGCACAGTGTCAGTTTTCAGCTATTTTAGACCAGCCATTCAGATGCCCAGTGCGGTGTCTCCCCTGCCAAAAGCCACTGCGTTCCGTGCCTGCCCTGGACTGATCGGCCTCTGCCTTGGGAGCAGGGACGGGTTCTGTCCCTCAGCACCCAGGGAAGGATCTTCCCGTCGATTCACAATATTTCATGAGCAAGTCAGGTGCCTCTTCTGAATCACCTTTAATTAAGTCACAGCTTGCCACATGCGTGTGCAAACCCGCACTCACCATCGCTGCCCGGTGTGACTCCTTACGGCACCACAGAGGTTTCCTCCAATTCTTGGGCTCAAAATGCAACTAAATAAGGGCAAGTGCTAAGAGTGCTCGGTATCATTAAATCCTTTGGCAGCTGGCAACAGCTGTCGTATGTGGTATAATTAAAAGAAATGTGTTGCCTGGAGTATTAATTAATAGGCAAATAATCAGGACTGTACCTGTGCACCTGAGCTCTTCAATTACACTGCAGAAGTGCAAGTGCCAGCCACTTTGCTTGAAAGCCAACAGCGCACATCAGTGCATTAAAATGGTCCCTTGCTTATTGTGGTTTCATTAAAGGAAGTTTAGTGAAGAAACCTCATTTTCACAGATGCCAGTCATCTAAAAAAAAATCCCCAATTTTTACTGAGCACAAATTAGTGGTAAAACATCCATGTAGAGAGAGGATGCAGGAAAAAAAAGGAGACTTTTCACATTATTTAAGAACTATCCTCCCCAGTTTTGTCTTTGTGTCTGTTTTCCCATCTCCATTTCAAGAAAAAGGGGAATGCCTGCTGACACCCAAGGTGGAACATCCACACGCAGCTCTGAGGTGGGCTATTGCTTCCCAAAATGTGCAGCCTCAAATGCACAGAAACACTGTGCGTTTTTTAAAGTCAGCATCAGGTGAATCTCAAACAAATTCACAGTTGCAGCTAGTTTCAAGTGCAGTTCAAAAATTGTGTCTTTGGATATCGCAGTGTCCCTTTGAGGTGCGTAATTTTCCTGGGACAAACCCCCCGTGGTCCGTGCTGGGGGGCTGAGCTGGGGCAAAGGAGAGGAGCTGGGGAAGCTGCAGGGTCAATGGCAGGCAGTGCAGTGGAGGGGACATCACAGGGCACCGCAGTCGGGGCGCACTGCACGGCCCCGCACCCCATCCCCATCCCTGTGCAGGACACGATGAGCAGCTGCTTCCCACAGTGTCATCGCCTGCTTTCCACTGTGCTGTGCTCAGTGTAAATGCTCTCTGCATTTAAGATTAAAGCCTCTCAGTGACATTTTCGTCCAAGAGTTTGTCTTATTGATTTCTCAGTTATCTATACTTTTGGTCTCTGTAACAGTCCATCTCAGCAAAAAGCACCATTTATTTACACATTACTTTTGTTGCTGCAGAACTGTTGCCTGATATTTTTATTTGATCTTCCCAGTTCTTGCACTCAGGAAAGAGCAAGGAGATTATTTGCTTTCTCCATGCCAGTTATTTCTTCCAGACCTCTGGCACTCCCTTGCACTCATTTCTCTCTTTCACAGTTTGAGGAGTCCTGTTCTATTTACTCATTATTTAGTTCTATTCTCTGTACCCCTTTTTGATTCGCAGATTAATTTAGGCTGAAAGGGACATCTGGAGGCCTCTGGTCCAATTGCCAGCTCAAAGCAGGGATAACATCAAAGTCAGACCAGACCAGACAGACCCTGCTGTAGAGCCTGGTTTTACCCATCCTGTATTCCCCCCTTCAGTTCCTGCGTCCCTGCCTTGGCTTCCAGGGTGCTGTGCCAGCCTGTGCTGGAGGCACTGCTGAAGTCAAGATAAAGGATATTCATTGCTCCAGCATGCCCGGGCCTGGCTGCCAGCAGGATTTTCTCCATCCCCTCCCCGGGGGCTGCGGGGGCTGCCGGGCTGCGGTCCCTGGCCACTGAAGGACGGGGTGATGCTTCCCTTTGCTGCCAGTGCTGAGGACCGCCCTGGCCGCCAGGACCTGTTGGTGATGCTGGGCAGTGGCATTGCAGGGACACTGGCACCTTTGGATGCATAAGAGCATAGTGTTACTTTTAACAGCTTCTGGCAGGGAACTTTCTTTTCGGCAACTTACGAGCACTGAGTTGACGTTTTCTTACTGCTATTATAACTCCAAGTTGTCATTCTTGAATGGCAGTGGTCAGTTTTCACAGCTCATCAGGATCTCTCTAGAATTCAGATTGTTTCCTGCACGTCCATCATTTTACCATTTATCCACACTGAATTCCACCCGACACATCTACTTGGAGACGTGCTGGGACGTCGTTTTCTGCATCGTTTGTGTTTTCCCTCACCCCGCCCCCCCTGGATGCTGGCTTGGCATGTTGGTGACTTCTGGCCACCTGAACACATTGCGTGGTGCCCGTCACCCGCCGGGTGGGCCGCAGCAGAGGGGACATGTGGTGACAGCCCCCATGTGCCGCAGGGGCTGTGGACGCCTCTCCTGCTGCTGGGGCCTGGGTCAGTGGGTGCTCCGGGTGTGCAGCACCTTGGCCCAGGGTGACGGCTCTAGTCCCAATGTCTGCTGTTGCGACATGGTTTGAGAGCTCTGGCCAGCTGTTGGTGGCTGCAGCGTTCGCCTTGCTCATGCTGACAGGATAAGCACTGCTATTTGCTATAATAGGTTTAAGCACCCAGAAGTGCTTGCTGTCCTGTAGCATACTTGAAAATGGTGCTGTTACTCATGTCAGAGAGACCCAGCCTGACCTGGCCGCCCAGCAAACCTGGACTGGGCACGTCAGGTGCGGGTGGAGGAAACCAGTGTGTGCTCAGGGGAGAACTCATATGTTGTCTGGCCGTGGCATGCTTCCCGTTAATCACCTACACAAATTAACTGTGCCTGTCAATGAGAAACTCTTCCATTTTTAGGCAGCAATGCTTTAGGATGTTACCTCACTTCAGAAAGAAGTGCTGGATTTTCAGCTTGAAGCAAACATGAACTGCATTAAAGGGCTTTCTCAAACAGAGCAGAGAACATTGGGTGGTATGGGGTGGGCTTAGACCCTTATCTTTGCACAAGAACAGCTCATACATATTTTCTGCTCAAGACTCTTCCTCTCTTCTTTTTCCTTTTGACCAGTATTGCATGTCACTTAACAGAGCAGGATTAATAAAGACTTAATATAAAAGCCCTGTGAAGCTGCCTGCTGCGTCCCTGCTGAGAGCTGGCAGGCGGGGTTTCTGGCCGTGTGTGCAGTGGTACCTGAGGAGGAGATGCGACGGAGGAGCAGCACGAAAGAGCTGCAACGGGGAGCATCGCTGGGAGGTTGCTGCAATGCCGAGGGGAGCTGTGGGGCACCAGCTGGTGGCATGACACGCTCTGCAGGCAAAACCCACCGTGCTCCTGTCAGAGGTGGAGTTAAAACCCAAAGCAGCACAGGTGCAAGCCCCAGGCTCTGCCTCTTTTTCTGTCAAGGCTTTAGCAACCCAACGAAGGTTGGAAACATGAGAGAAAAAAGAGCTAGCATTATTTCACAGAACTTGAGAGGGTTTTTGCCAGCTTCAGAGATTTCAGAGGTATATATTTCTGTTGTATCCATATGGCAGATGGCTTATCTGTACCATAACATGAATAGTTTTTTTCCCAGATTTGTGACCATTTATTCAAATGCAGCTTTCTGCAGATTTGCCCTGGAATCCACTGCCACCTGCTCCCCTGAGTGCTGAGAGCCCCTCAGTGCTGGTGCTGGAGCAGTGCTCATCCTTGAAGCCACGCAGGCACACCGAGCCGCTCCCTACCTGCTGAAAGCAAAAACCGTTTTAATTTTCTTCTGCATGTTGGGAGAGAAAAATGTCCTTGTTGCAGGGCATTTGCAGGACTGACTTTCAATTTACTGGTCACTCCTTCTCTGTTCTTGATTCTCCATTTCCCTTTGTCTTGGTCATACAATGCTTTGTCTTTGCTTGCTACAGCGGTGGTGAGTGGAAAATTCTTCACAAGTTGGTGCTTTTCCTTGCAGATGTGTCAATGTACATCTTTTAACATCTGCAACATCTGCCTTTGCCATCCTGTGGCATACAGGATGCTTTTCACCTAGTCAAGCTGCTGATAATCATAATTCTGATCATAATATGGTGATGATGACGACAATAATAAATGATGATGAGCTGCTTTTTAATCAAAGCTTTTTATTTTTTTTTTTTTTTTGTTATTCTATAAAAAGTAGTCTGGGAATGCAATAAAAACAACCTAATAAAAAAATTATAAGTAAAATGGTAATGTAGTTGTTCCTGACTGGCTATGAAAAGATTCAAAGTTAAAGAAACAATTCAAAAGTGAGAAAAAAAATGCATCCCAGAAAACCTGTCTCCTCTGGGTTGCGGTGGCATATTTGGTATGTCATTACTATTCTGGGATTTGTTTTATCACTTTCTTGTCTCTGAGCTTCATAATCCCATACCAGAGCTATCCTTACGACCAATTTCTGGGAGGCAGTGCTACACTGTGTTACAGAAAAATGGGTTACAAGGGAGGCAAAATGAGCAAAGGATGTCCCAGAGCTTGGCTGGGGGAAGAGCACGGCCCGTGGTCTCTGAGCCCCGGGGCCAGGGGACCCCGTGCCATTGGGCACCGGGGTGCACCTCCCTTCACTCTCACCTTAAAAGGGTGAAAAAGGAACAAGGTTTGGTCATTGACACAAGCAGCAGTTAATCGTTCCCTGCTAGCTTGTGAATAATGGACACTGATTTTGGTCTAGCAAGGAAAGTAGAGAAAGACACCCATTCTTGTTAAGCAATTATCGGATGCATTGTGAAAGGAAATCCTTCCTCCCATTTTGAACTCCTGATAAGAATTTCATCGGGGTAAGCAGCTTTGCAACAGCCTTTCTCACAAGCTTGTTCTCCGGCTTTATCTGTTTGCATTGAGGTTTTATGATCTGCCCTTTCAGTAGCATTCCCATCTTGTTCAATGGCTTTTAGCCAAGTTGGTTAATCATTTCTGTTAACTTCCTTTTAGTCTGAACAATTTTAGCTCCCTTCAATGCCTTGTTGTTCCTTATTAAGACACTAGCTACTACTGGTGGTAGATGACTGATTGCAATAGCTGTAGGCAGACCCCATACTGACTAACAAGCCACTCGAAAATAATATGCTCTTTAGCCATTAGAATTATTAATAGTAGCTTTGCTTTCCTTTCTCAGGGCATTTAACACTCTAGGATTTAAAGATTAAGCCAACCGAGAGAATGAAGCTTTTAGCTCATAGTGGACTTCAAACTCAGTCTCTCTGGCTGGAACAGGGCTCTGCGCTTGTTTTCTTTTCAAGACCCCATAGTGTTTGGTATTTCAGCAGAAGCTTAATTGCTAAAACTGTTCCTGATGATGTGCAGCAAGACTGACTGCTAAAAGGAGGAGTTCATGACTGAACGGACCGTCCACATCCAAATCATTGATCTGCAAGATGCTGTACCACCTTTGATAGGTCCCACAGCAGCTCTCATTGTCACGCGGAAATCCAAGGCAAGACCTTTTCCTGGCTACTGTGCTTTCCTAGGGTTAATGGCATCTCTGTGTGTGGATATTCGGAAAAAATTCTTCACTGAAAGGGTTGTCAAGCACCGGAAGAGGGTGCCCAGGGCAGTGGTGGAGTCGCCATCCCTGGAGGTATTTAAAAGCCGGGCAGACGTGGTGCTGAGGGACATGGGGTATTGGTGGCCTTGGCAGTGCTGGGTTAACGGTTGGACTCGATGATCTTAAAGGTCCCTTCCAACCACAATGATTCTATGATTCTATGGATTGCCATGTGCAAATCCTCTTTCAGTATACAAATATCACCTACAAGAACAATGTGGATTTAAACGCTTGGAGAGATCTTTCTCTCCCTCTCCTGTGAATAAAATTTTGCTTTACATTTATGCCAATAGCACATTGTTTTGCTGCTCATCTCCACTGAAAGCTGATAGAAATTTTGCATACATTATGCTCAAATTATCTCACACCTCATTTAAAACATGCAAAGAGGGGCTGATGGGCGGCGGTGCTGCTGCTGCCTCCCAGGACTCTGACAGTGCAGCAAAAGATGTTGGGATGGCGTGGAGCATCGCCTGCGGGAGCCTGGTCAGAGAGGCAGCAGGCGTTTCCAGCTGAAATTTTCATTCTGCCTGGTTTTTATGGGTTCTCTGACCTTGTAAGACGGGGTATTAGTAATTAATATTTTCACCTTGTTTGCAGGTTAATGGGCAGCTGAGATAGGGTAAGATCTCATCGCTCTTCCTGGGCTCTCACTCCACAGGAGCAACAGCTACGAGACCTGTGATGCTGTCAAGAAATCAAAACTGCAGCTCACACACGGGATGTTCTTTCCTTCTCTCTTTTTATTTTTTTTTTTTTTTAAATACCCCTCTATCCATCCTATCACAGGGCAAGAGGCAAGGCTGTACTTCAGCCTCCCCTGGAGAAGGTAATTCAGTTATTCATGTCAAGGCGGTTCCTTGAATGGCAGCCCAGCAACCCATGGTGCTCCCGCTGTTAAACCACTGAAGCTCCTTCATGTGTGAGAAGAAACGTGTTCCCCTGGCAAAGGCACGTTCTCGCGGCACTGAGCAATACCCACACACCCAGGACAAAATGGGATTTCTCCTCTGCTGCGCGTGGGACCCGGGCCCAGCCCGGCCTCAAAGTCCTGTTTGCAGCAATTAAGCCAATTTACTCTAGTCTCTGAACATATTTCACTCTACGCTGGCACTGCGACACTTCCCAGGCAGCCCAGGAAGTGAAAATAATGTAATACTGGTTTATTTGATTATTTTTTTTCCCCTCTTTCTTTTCCACCCCAAGATTCAGCTGCCCTTTGGTCACAGCATGTTCTCTGCCTGCTCCAGGTCTGAGCCCGCCGGGCGCAGTCACATTGGGAGCAACCGAGATGGCTTTGTCCTCCCTCGCAAACACAGCTGGTACATCAGCTGTAAGCATCTCTGATCTATCTTTGCCTGTTTCTTCTATTTTACGTAATGCAAGAGATGGACACAAATGCTCAGTGTTAGAGATGTTAATGAGCTTCCAAATTCTGTGCTACTTCTGTGCTGGATAAATGTGTATTAATTACTGTAATCCTTACATGGAAAATTAGAGCAACATAAATGCCACCATAACTGAGAAAGCTCGGGGTTTACAACTTTGATCTATTTACATCAAACACTCTTCCAAATGGTTTAAAGGAAATGGTGATATGCACACTCCAAATAGTCATCATAAAAAGGAAATTGTACCAAAACCATTCATCAGAAATCACTGTGAGTGAATGATGACTCCCTTCAGGAAAATCGGAACCGTGCTGAGTTACAGGCACTGTCTAGAAATGAGGAATAAAATGAGCTGAAATGAAGAAAGCCAAGAGATCACGTGTGGAAGTATTAAAATGTTGTATTTACGGGCTAACACAAGTACAAGTGTCCATGTTCCATTAAGATGGGACTTGAACAGCATGCAAGGTCGTAAAGTAATTTAGAGGAAAAGGATTACTAAGGACACGGATTTAACATGCAGCATGCGTTTACTGAAGATAAGTCATACCCAACAAAGTCGAGAACTGATTTTCTAGGCAAAGGACTCCCCCAAAATCGCATCTATCTGAGAACACTTAGCAGAAGAGTTTATCGCAGGGCACTGGTAAGAAGGGACGTAGCAGTCCCAGCCCTATTGATAAGCCTGTCTCTTACTTACTGTAGCCCAGGTGTTACGTGGAGATCCTTGGACAAAACGATAAAACAAATGAGTAAGTGCTCTTTGTGACTTCTCTGTCACCTTTTTATTCCAAATGTAAAAATGGTTTAAAAGGAAAAGTATAAGCCACAGTGCAAACAGCAATGCCACCCGACCCAGTGACACTCCTGACACCAGAGGGGCTGGAGACCAGTGGCCCCTGCCAGCCCGTCCCCGCAGGGCACGGCAAACTTGTCCCTTCTCGCGTTACAGTCTCTGAGGGCTGAAAGCAATCGCTGACATAAATAATTCATCTGAGAACTTTTTAGAGACAGATTTTCAGTTGTTTTCATTCCTTCTTAAAACAAAAAATGATAAATTGGAGAAATTTGCTTATCTGTAGAACATTCCCATTCCTGCGCAGCTGGGCCTTTGTCAGGGAGGCCGGACGCACGTTTTGGGGTCAGTGCAGGCTCTGGCACTGGCAGGGTTTGTCTCTCCCAGTGGTACCTTCTTCTGCCACAGCCAGGACAGTGCAGTCACCCAGCGCGAGGATCTGCTCCTCAGCCTGTGCACGGCGCTCCCCTCTCTCTCAAAGGATGTTGGCTGGAGAAGGTTGTTTTTGATTTTTGCATGAAATGTATCAGCCAGAGCTTGAACATACTGACTCAGTGGGCTCATTTTTCATCATTCTAATTCCTTTCCAGAAATTCTGATATCAACAGTTTCTCCTGGGTTCCTGGGGGATGAACGGCTTCCGCTCTCCGCTCAAATCTTAAATTACTCTTTCTGGAGGCAGGTGATGAAATAAGACCATCAGCATTAGAAAAGACCAAATAAGCATAAGCAACAAATGCTTAATGTTTCATGGTCGTCTTTGTGTCTCTGTCAGTTGTATGTGACTTGATTTTTAGGAAAATGTGAGGAGCCACGTGCATGAATACCACACTAAGCATGGTAAACAGTCAGTTTAGTTTGAAACTTAATTATAAAACTCATGAGAACCAAGCACTTTTCTCAGCATGGCCCTAATTCATCAAGTGAATTGAAATAAATAAAAATATTTCTCTTGAACTTGGAAACACCCCCAGAACTCATAAGCATTTGCCTAACTAAGTATGAATTTGCGTGCTTGTAGTTTACCCAGAGTACTATGCAACTCTGATCCAATATATCTTAAGACAGACGTTAAGCAGTCTTCAATACGTCTGCTTTCTAGTAGAGAAAAAATTGAAAAATTCTGATCAAGAGGAATGACCAATATGGCAAGAAATGACCAATAATATCAACCAGACATAAGCCATTTTCAGAAACGCTAATTTCACTTCTCCCCAGGACACAGATGAACTGAAGCTGAAGCAGCCAAACCAAGGACAACCTTCACTTTAACCCTTGCAGGAGCAGGAGTAGGAACTCTCCCGGGACCTTGCACACTGCAGAGCGCCAGGACAGCCCACGCTCTTGCAGGATATTAGGCGAATTTTGGGTTGTTGTCCAATGCCAGAAGCTACTTTTGGCCTAACACGTTATATCTATTTTTCCAATGATGCGTGACAATAGTTTATTAATGGACTACCCTTTCCTAATAACAGTAAATTTCCCCTCCTCCCCCTGACCCCCCAGTATTTGTCCAGTTCTAGTTATTTTATTCCTAAGAATAAAACCACTTTGAAGATGATGATTTCACCTCTGACTGAAGTGGGTACTGCGAGCTGCTGGAGGCTCAGAAAACACTTTGAGGAGTCACTACTCTTTGTTCATCTTGCTCCTCTTGCCCGCAGTCGGGGATGGGACAGTGCCGAGACAGACAGAAAATGGGACAGAGAACTGAGGAGGTGACACCAATCCTGGGGAGGCACTGCACGGTGATTACTTTGAGGTAACAGTCCTCTAATTAATAGGATTAGCTTTGCATGTGTCAGCTCTCTGAGTATCCCAGTTAATGCATGTATACACGAGGGTGCTCAGAGAAGCAAGGAATCTTCAATTAATATTGCTGAGTATTGTTGAGATGGGATATTCTGAATCAATAATTTCAATATTCATATCTGGGAACTGCTCCTGAAAGTCCTTTGGAGCCTGATCTAAAATAAGTTGAAGGACAGGTACCCATCGCTTTCATAGAGGCACAAAGAAAAAGAGTAGAAATAGCAGGAATCTACTTCAAACAAGTAGATGTTTTGTATCAAGTATATTTTAGTATATTTAGTAGATATGTTGTAGCTACAGAAGTTACTGTAAGCAGAGAGATCATCTATCAAGAAAAGAATGCTAGGAATGTTTAAGGAAACTGACCTTACAACTGGAAATTTGAGAGCAAGGAACAATATGGAGATAAATGGGTGTAACATAAAGGTTTCCATCAGCCCAAGTGATTTAAAAGGCTGTGTTATATGAATGTAGACTAACTAATGACAGAAAAGCATCTTTGGCTACTTTATTCCTGTAAGCTTTTTATGCGTTGTTCCCGCATCATTCTGAGAAGATTTTTGCAAGATGCATCTGCTTATTTCCTTAGCTCTTTATTGGCTCCCAAATAGATATAACCCTGATTGAAGCTCTGGGTCGCTCTTTCCTAAACTTCAAGCAAACGAAGAATGGAAACACGTGTTTTTGCCTAAGCTGCTGGCTCTCGTAAAGCACACTGTGCTCAAGTTGGCAGAGCAGATGAGGCACAGCCTCAGACATGCTACTTCAGGCCGCCCTGGGCATCCTCTGCACCGAGTGAGCTACCGAAGGACAAGACAACAAAGGTGCTCGTGGCGTTCATGGCACAGGTTTGAGTTAAGATGAGTATGGGAGCGCTACACGGATTGCTTTGGAAAATGTATTTTTCTGGCAAAGTCTGTTTAGAGGGAGGATGTGAAAATTTGCTTCCACCAGAGCTGAGCGCAAGAGGAAACATCACAAGAATTTTTCCGCAGATGAAAAAGGTTTTACAGTGATTTGCAAGTGTGGCATAATTAATTCTGCAAATGAGTCTGGAGTTACAATATGTCCAATCTGGCAAATTATGGGATTCTCAGATCTCAGCTGAATTGCAGTTCTTGTCTCCTTACAGCATTACAGCGTGTGTTAGGGGTCATACTGATGTTCTCACCTCGTCGTGGGAAGACTTACTGAAATATAAATCTCAGGCTTCATCTTTGATCTCACTAATCAGAAGCTTTTGACAGTGGGATGAAGCTGTCTTTGCAGGCTGATCATACTGTTCTCTTATTTGGCAAGGCTACAGGCAACAGATGAGATCAGAAGAATTCCAGCAGATGAACGTTTTGATCCAAACCTCTCTCTCTACCACAAGCGCAGCCACCCGACTCCTCCACACCTCCCCGAGCAGCAGCCGGGGGTCACAGCAGGGGTGCAGGATGCCACTGTCTCCCCTGTACCTTCATTTTGTTCTCACCATTAGGGCAGCAGGAATCAATTAGGCTATGCTGATCGGAAGATCTGCCTTGGCTGTGCTTCCCTGTTATTCCTGCTGGGGCTGAGGCCAACTGTCCCCTGCTCGGGTCCCTGTCACCCAGCATGGAGCTGGGTCCTGTCCTGCACTGGTGCCAGAGGGGAGCTCCCAGGGACCCGGCTCCAGCCTATCCCTCCCCGTGACACCCCGACCAGCTTCGATCGCAGCAGGGACAGGACAGGGACAAGGTGATGCCCCAGGAGTGCAAAGGGGGATCCGTGCTAAGTTCCATTGCCAGTGAGAGCATGCAGCTGGCCACCACCCCCTGCCATAGGGACAAACCCAAAGCTGGATGCTGCATAAAGCCAAAGTCAGTTAGTTTGGGTCGCCGCCTTCTCCCCGCCTCCTGGAGATGTGTCTAAATGTAATGACAGTGTGTATTTTCTCATTTGCTGGAATCAATAGCCCAGCAAACATGATTCACATATTAATCACACACCATCGAAGGCGGGTGACAGGGATCGCCCTGAGAAAAGGCAGCATTCAGCAGCACAGTACAAGGGATCAGTATATCTCTTTCACAAAAAGTAATAAAAGTGCATGAAAGATGACAGGTTATTCACAAGAAAATAAAAAATGCAGTTTCAAAGCCAGCTGAATAATATTTGACCCCAAACTCCCAATTAATGTCAAGCCAGAGAGTTCTAACTGGAAATGAAGCAGGTGCCTGGGAAGAAGTGTCCGAGGACCTGACCTGGGGAGAAGACGCTGCCGAGGCAGCAGCAGGAATTTGAGGGCTGTGAGGAGAAGGGAGGGCAGAGCCTGCAGCTGGAAGGCTCGGGGGGGGGATGGCCAAGGGCCGGTTTGGGCAGCTGCACCCCCAGAGCTGGGGTCTCCTTGAGCGAGGAGGGCTGGAGGTCCCTGCTCCCAGCGCAGCCTTTGGGCAGGGAACTCCCGACTGGGGCCTCAACTGGCTTCACTGTCTGGCTGCGAGACCCAGCACGCTCAGCATCAGCCAGGAGATTCAAATCAATTCTTATCTTGCCAGATATGCAAATTATTTCTGAAGCTCTGTACTGACACTGTTTGTGGACGGAGTCACTAAAACGTCCACTCTTAAACCAGCTGTTGTGAATAATTTTCTTGCTAAGCCACATGGCATAGTTCTTATGTCATTTAATTTTGAAATGTGATTTATTTATTTTTTTTTTCCAGTTATTATAGTGTTTTAGCTCCCATGTTTTTGCTCCTCTCTATGTGCAGCTCCGTGGAGCGCATTCCAGTACTGGCCTCTGTGACGCAGGAGGCCCGTTCCAGCTCCATGTGCTTTGTGCCAGGAAAGTTATAACTAATGAAAGGCAGGTGTTATCATAGGAAGAAGGCCTGGATAAATCTTTCTCTCATCATACCCACTCATTAGGCTAATACCATGCCTGAAGATAGCGCGTAGCATTTAAAAAAAAAAAAATCCCAACAGAAAGCTAAGACTGGGTTAGGCTGTTGGCGTGGGAAGATGCATGTCCAGGGAATCTCCTACAACAGAACTGAAGATGTAGCAGACCCTCGCAGGCAAGTTATGCATAACGATCACCACTGAAAGGGCAAAGCAAGAGAAGGAACTCACCTACCCTGTTAATTGGTGAGAAACAAGGACACTGGCTTGGGGTGCATGTCTTAAAGTGCAAGAAGAGAGTCCCATGAGAGCTCAGAGGATTGCTCTGGGGATCTTCATCCCACCATCTCCAAAGCTCACGCCCAGCCCACGGGGAGCCGCTGGTGTGGCTGGGCAAGGCAAGCACGTACCCCTTGTAAGTGAAAAAATTATATAGACCATCTCGTACCAGACATGAGTACTGGTGAGCCCAACACCTGCGTAATAGAACCAAAAAATGTGACTCACCAAGGCAGAGCAGGGCACATAGCACCCAAGGCCTCCTTTGGAGAGCTCAGAGGCTGGTAGTTGCCCTTGGGACCTGCAGAGGTTGCTGGGCTCGGTGGAGGACTTTCATTCAGGAGGTACAGATGAGGTAGTCAAAGGACAGAAGGACACATCACAGCTTTGGGCAGGCCCACCAAGCTTTCACAATCTTCCTGGGCAAAATGAACTTCCAGACTAAGGGCACACAAACTGTTTGGCACCCAGGACTGCACGCCCAGGGAAGACTCCAACACTTGGAAACAGAGTGTATAATTAAAATGCTTAAACAACCATTACAGAGGTGTGAACACACTGCTGTAATTACACAGCTGTGTGTTCATTAAAGGAGGAATTTAATACAATTATAATATTTACAATTCCGCACAGCAAAAAACCAAAATAAAATTAGAGTTTTTAGGAGCGATACAAACAGTCCTGTTTTCTCTCCAAATTGGCCTTTAGGCATCAGAGCTCACAGAAAACTTTCACAAGGAGCCTTATCAGAATTTTCCCCATTCCAAATGTTGAATTCAGAACTGAAAACAGCACCAGTGACTGAACGGCCCCTAATGACTTTTCTAATGGCAAATTTATCCTAACAACGTGGTGCAAAATTCTTGGAATCAGAAATCAGAGGGGAAAGGACTCTGGGACAAAGTCCTGTGACACGGACGCTTGAGTGGCGTCAGCCCAGGGAGGGAGAGGGCTGCGTGGGGCCTGGGATTTGTGCTGCTCAAGCTCTGTTCCTCTCGCCTGAGCTCAGAGAGGAATTTCACTCTCTGCTTCCCATGACATGAACAAAACAGCCCCCAAGACCAGCTTCCACGGGGAGGTGAGACCAAGGGTGCAAAGCGCAGGCACAGAAAGGGAACACAGACTACAGCAGACAGAACTGATGCAGACTGTGGGCAGCAGGTTCGGGGTCCAGCTGCAAAGAGAACAGAGAGGCACTTCAGGTGTCACTCCCCCAAACGCAGCTGACATCTCGCTGAAGTGATGAGCAGTTTGGAGCAGGCTAAGCTGTCCCCTCTTCTAATTGATACAGGATGGGACTTCCGTGCCTCCTGGTTTACAGACAGCAAAACTCTTCATTGCTTGCCAATGTCCATGAGGTGGAAGAGCGATATGATCCCAAGTAAGCAAATGGGAAAAGGGCAGAGGATGCAAGAGCTCAGCTTTGCAGGACGGTGAGTGAAGGGTGCCCTTGCCCATCCTGGTGGAACCCATGTTGTGGAGAGTTACCAGTCGAGCACAGCTGCTCGCAGAGCCCAACAGTGGAGAAGCCCTCTCAGGACCCAGAGCTGCTCACAGGACTCCAGGAACAGCTCTGGTGCGTCCCAGCCCTCCAGCGCAGCCTCTCCCGTGGATAACAGGGGATAAATGTGCCCCTGATATGGTGCAGGTGCTGGAGCCTGCACCTCAGAAAGGAGCCAGCACCCACCCCGTATCACCGCACTCCATCCCCTCGGTCCAGCCCAGGATTTGGGTGGAAACTCCAGCAAACAGCCCCCAACCAGAGCCCGCCTGGGCTGGAGACATGTGGTAATGCTTCTCTTTTTCAGTGTGCAGCCCCATACTGCCCTTCAGCCTCTCAGTTTTCGTTCATTCAGAATGGGTACTTTTTCTACCTATAAAACTCTATTTAATGAACAACGGTCTATAAATCTTTGCACCCACTGCTGAGCTACAGGATTTTGTGGAGGTGGGGCAGGGAAGTTTTCTACACAGAACACAGATGATCTGGTGCTCATGCACCACCAAGGTTATTTATTTCCTACCGCAGTGTGAGGGTAAGAAACACGACTGTGACCCACTAGCAATGCAGATAGCTGCTGCTGCTCAGCGCTGTCGCAGCAGAGTGAGTGCCAGCCATGGCGAGAGCTGGTCCTACATCGCTGGGTAAGTCCTTCCAACAGAAGGGAGGATAACAAAGACTCAGGCAGGGCCAGTGGTAGTCTTGTCTAACGCCCAAAACCTCTTTTGCATTGGGTGGCTGAACCACTCCATATTTGCCAAGCCGGCCTGAAGGCAAGAAAGAAAAAAAGGGGTTTACTGAGCACTTTTACTGCCATTTGCACAGTGAAACACATCCAAAACTGCCCTCCATCCATCCCTGTGTTCTGACCCCAGCAATCCTCCAGGGGATGCAAGCAACAAGCAGCAGTGCTCAGATGGTGAGCATTATTAAACATAATTGGCAAAGATGAAGGGACAGAGAAATATGAATAAATCAAATAAGTCATCAGGATTTACCACCAAACTTTTTCTTTTCTTCTTTTTTTTTTTTTTTTTTTTTTAATTTTTTAGTTTGTTTTACAAAAAACATTTACNNTTTTTTTTTTTTTTTTTTTTAAGTGTATAGCTTGATATCACAGAAACTATTACCTGGAGACCGCATAGTAAACTGAGTAAAAACTGGAACTATATCTTGGACAGTTATGGTATTTAACTTTGCTCTAATAGTAGTTACTAATGAAAAAGTGAAATTAATTGCACGCTAAAGGTTGATTTGACTTAGATGAAGTGGATGTAGGTAAAGTGCCTCTAGTATATCACTCAGTCCTGGGTACGTAGTAACAGGAAATCAATTAATCTCCACCAACATTTGTTCTTTCTAGTGTGAAACAGTTTTAATTAACTTATTGCGAGTGGTCAGTCACTTCTCACTCTGTAAGAGCCCTACAGATTTAATGAAGCACCATTCTTTCTAAATTTATGTTGGAAAAGTGACAATGACAAATTTTGAAGCAGAATTACTTGACATATGTGATCAGTTAATGGAATACCTTCTTCATTCGAATTATTTAATTCCTTTCCTGCTGTTTTTCCCCAATTAAGCAGTACTATGACTTAGGCTACAAGTCCAGGAGCAGACATACCATTGTCACTTAGCAATAAAACAATATGTACACAGAAAAATCACTTGAGTAGAGGTCATAGCCATCTAAGATTTCTTTAATACTTTCTACAGTCTTTAAAGTGTTTGGAATAAATAAGAGCCATGCCCAGTCCAGGGCAGGTCCTCCATAGCAGACAAAATGGGATGACAGAGAGCACTGGAGTTACCCCTCTAGAGCTCAATGGAGAAGCCCCGAGCTGGGGGTGCTGCTGGCTGCAGGGAACGCACTCATTCTCTTCCAGGCACCCATGAGCATATGGAGCAAAAAACTGAAATGAAGTTTTTGGACTCTTGGTTAAAAAAAAAAAAAATTAACAGGCCCGTATTTATCAATTACTGTATGAGGACTTCATACCAGCCTGAGCAACTGCAGCAGGAGAGGAACTGAGCAAGGCAGGAAGCTCCTCCTGACTGCATTTGTTTTCTTTTGTCTTAATTTTCTCAGATCATTCCAAACATCCCTGAGTTTTGTGGTCTCAAACAGACAAGATTTTGATACATAAGGAGAAGGTAAGTCCAATTCCCACTAGTTGCACTACAGCCCATAAAAGAAATGTCTGTGGGAGAGATGTGAGGATGAGGAAGAGCAGGGGAGCTTCTCTTCTTACCTTTGCAGGTAGGAGATGCCAGTGAAGGCTCCATGCTCCACTACCAAGGGAGGTGCTGAGCACAGCCGTGCTGGTAACAGATGACAGACGTCCCCTGGGCTGCACAAGAACAACATCATTAGGTCACCAAGCAGAGAAGTGAGGTTTGCTTTGAAACAGGTGTTTATACCTTCCCATCATACCAGTATTCATGACTTTCACCTGCAGGAGTTGCCTTGCTCCCACCTGCGCCAATCCTCACCACTGTGAAGGGTGGTGGGACTCCCATTAGAAACACAGGAACCATTTCTCCAAAACTGGTATAATTAGGGGACTTTTAAAGCATGAGATCAGAGGTTTCATGATTACGGTGATGAAAGCGGGAGTACTCCACAGCTGCTCCAGCTCAGGGAGGCATCTCTGAAGCATTGCTTTTTTTTTTTTTTTTTTTCCAGTTCCAAATCTGTCTGTATTGACAAAATCCTTCAGCTTTATCTTCCATGGGTTATCGCTGTTTGGGAGGTCTGTGCTAGAAGACCAACACTGTGCTTATGAACAGGAAAGAGACATCCAGCTTCACAGTAGATTCATTAGCCCATTTCTACATTTGTCTCAGAAACATTAAAGAAAATAATAAATAATTCAGCGCCCTACAGCCATGGGCATCCACTAGGTCCCAGTCTGTCTTTCCCAATGGAAAGCATGTGGTTGTTTCTCAGTGTTACCGGTTATGAATCAGAGAAAGTGACCCGGGTTCCTCATGCGAGAGGAGGCTACCAGAAGAGACAGGAGCAGCTGCAGCAATACAGGACAAAATGCACTAACCTTTCCAAGACAGAGCTTAGCAATGGCAGAAATCACAAATGGAGACGTATTTTATGAAGAGTCAACTCCACGGTTTTCAGCAGTGACTTGTTCTGAAGAAGATCTGCACATGCTGCAGAGTTAAAGTCTTCATACACGTGACAGGAGAGAAAGTCAGCAGTTAAACACCTTATAAAGATGTCTCAAGATAGGGAGATGAAAGCAGGAATTAAAAAACCCCAAACCTTGTGTGGAGGTTAATTAAAATATTAATAATGCAAGGTTTCGATTATTCATGCATAAATACAAAGATGTTTAATGATAGACGCACACTGAGCATTAGTACAGTGGACATGACATTGGGACAGAGAAGGAACAAAGGAGAGCTTTGTCTCTCAGCACAGAAAATTACTGTGGAGCACAGAAAAAGTTGCATAAGGTGATGGGGTGAGGGGGGATGGCAAGTGCTCGGGGAGAGACGGCCAAGAGCTGGGGCCGCCATCCAGGGTAGCTCCTGCTCCGTCAGCCACAGTCTGCAGCAGCCCTCGCGGTCCCCATCCCGCCAGCACCCACTGGGCTCAGAAGACAGGAGGAGCAGTGGTCATCCTCCAAGCACGGCACTGCCGGCACGTGCGAGGGGCACAGGGGCAAAGGACTGCACGGGCATGCGGACCGCTTCCGTCAGCGTTCCAGAATCGCTTCTACTGCCGTGTCCTGAAGGACTCGTGACAGCGAATGGAGCCAACCTCCAGCCTTTGCAATGCTGTGGTACTGCTATGGTGAATGCACACCAAAAATAATGGGGTTTATGCTCATGTTTCATAGAATCATAGAATCTCATTTTCATAGGATCATATTTGTCTTGTCTCAGGTGTTCTTCATTTTTTGTCATAAATGCTTGTATTTACCAATGTTTATTTGCATTGTTATTAAAAAAAACCCAAATGCCTAAGGAAAGCATGCTACGAGGCACCTTCAATTGCTTTGATAGCCACCATATTTGATCTTCAAATGCAGAGTTCTTATACAGTAACAACTGAAAAAGCCCATAAAAATCACCAGCAATGGGGACTTCACCGTGTCCCTGAGGAGGTTGTTCCGCTGAATGGTTGTTCTCACTGTAAAAAATTTCTTACGTGTATTGAGATGAAAGCTCTCCCACTGCAACTTGTACTCACCACCCCTTGTCTTCTCCATGTGTCTCCTTGTGAAGAGAGAGCCTTCATCCTCTTTGGAGCCACCCTTTATGTACTGGAATGCTGATGAGGTCCCTCCTGAGCCTTCTCCTCTCCTCCTTCAGTCCTTCCTCATAGGGCAGGTTCTCCAGCCCTTTGGTCATCTTCATGGTCCTCCTTTGGACCCTCTCCAGTCTGTCTGCCTCTTTCTTGAACTGTGGAGACAAGAACTGGACCAGAACTGCATGTGACTGATGAGGGTAGGGGTCAGGCAAGTGATACTGCACTCCGACCTGAAGCCCACCATGTCCTTAGCACAATGCGGCCAAGTTTGTCATCCTGTAATTTGTGCTTGCTGTGGCCTCCTGGAACATCTGCTGAGAGCATGACTTGCAACCTCCTGGCTCTGGACACACACCTGCACTTCTGACACCTCTTTCTCTATACGTGCCCTTACTGCAACAGATCTGTGCAAGCACTTTGTTTCTGTGTGACCATAATTATATTCTCAGTTTCTCTCTTTGACAAGTCATTTATATTTTGCCTGCTTTCATGCGTTTTTATGGTGAAAGAAAGCTGGCAGGCAATTCTCAGCTATCCTACTTGTCTCTTGTCTGTCTGATGATTGATTTCCAGTGGGAGTAAGTTTTGATATTTGAAAAGATCCAGACTATTATTATTGAACGTTTGAGTTGTGTAATGGAAGTATCTGTCTGACAAACCCAGAAGGATATCTAAGCAAAAGACTCAAAGGCATAAGGAAATTCTGGATCATGTATAAAACGTTGTCCAGTGCATTGTCTCTAACATCAAACAGATAATGGAGAGAAGCCCCAGTGCCAGGAGAGTACAGCCAGGTTGAGGAAAAAAGCAGTGAAAATGGAATATTTCAAAAGGTCATGAGAAATATCAGATTTTGTGAAGACTCAAAGCTACGACAGACAGTGGGATGAAAAGGACCAATCCTGACCTATATATAGAGGCAAAATCCCCACTGACAGAAAGGAAAAATGATGCCTCTGATCTGCAATCGATACCAAGACTTCAGGCAGGCAGAGTTGGATGAATACTGCTGAAAAGGAAAAAAATCACACACAACCCAGTGGAGTCTGGGAACTGGTTACAGACACATCAGCGGCTCGTTTGTGCTCAGCCTGGGCTCAAACTGTGGTTTGCGGGTGGACAAACAAACCCATCCCCCCGGGGCCGAGACATGAGTGGTTAGCTGTGGATGGAGCTCTGCCAGGGAAGGCACCAAGGGTGGGAGCTGCAGAATGCCGACGGCAGGAGCCCGGGGTGCGCTGCCAAGGGGCTTGGAGCTGGGCACCCACATCTTACACACGCAGGTGTGTTTTTCCTAAAAAACAAACAAAAGTTGCTGTCTCGGTCATAGAAACCTCCATTCACGCCTCACAACCTGACCCCTGTAAACAACTGCTCAGATATAACACTCATTTTACAGAACTGGTGTTGTTAATGGCAAAACACGTGCCCAGCTGTGCGTTTATGCTGTGCCCTCCTGTATGCAGAAAATCATCTCTAAGTTCTTGAGAGATCTCTCCGTTTTGGAGCCAGATGAGCAGATTCATTTGCCCTCTCCCGTGGGCCGAGGACAGGACACCATCCTTGTGCCATGGCAGCACGCGCTGGGGAGCATGCCACCACACAGGCGAGGAGACATGGTCAGAGAGAGGAAAACTGCGCTCCTGGGTCTAAAATGAACCCCGAAGTCTCTGTTTCTTTTGACACCGGTGCTCTATGCAATCGTGTCACCGAGTTGGCGAACAATAGCAGTGGGGGGGGTCACTGTGTGAGTGACCTAGATAGCAGGCACTAAAATAGATGATGGCAGTGATTCCAGAAAGGACCTTGTTTCATGGCTTTGAAGGAGAAACGGACAGCCCAGCCCCTGCTTTATACCCATGACGTGCTGCTCCTGCTCTCTCCCTGCTGTCGTCTCCTGCGCTGCAGAGTGCTTCTCCCACTGTTTGTAAGGCAGTAGGGCACTGTGACAAACTCCAGAACAGTCTGCACAAGCACGAGCCGTTCCTGTCCACACCTCACTGTGAAAATAGCGCTGCCCCATCACCGCCTAACGAAGCTGTTGCTCAGAAGTGTATAGAGAGCTACAGTGCCATAGTCGAACACAGAGAAAGATGCTGTAGGGTATCTCATCAGCATACTCTTTTTAATAATCAAGTCAGTGTGAATAGTTTTGCTTATGATTGTGCTTCATTGTATTAGTGAATTATAGATTTGAAAACTCCTTGGGTTTTTTTTAAGTCTGCAGAAAGCAGCAGCATTATTACTGAACTATTTTTAGATAATTTCATAGAGAGCATACTCTGTTCTTCTACTGTTTCATTATAATAGGATTTTACATGCAGACCTCCAAGGAAAAGGAAGTGTGCTCTACACTGGGGGCTATTAGACCGGTTTGTACGATGAGCGGGTACATTTTCTGAGTCATAAGTCATTTCACACCCTTGTACTATCTGCCAAACGGCAATGGTGATTCCATGCCAAAAATGCTGCCCCTGCCCATGCCACTGCGGCTCCTGGCGATGCAGGAGAGATGGGAGCCAGGCCCGCAGTTGCGCGAAAGCCCAGGGCCAGCGCTCGCGGCTTCCAGCAGAATCTGAGCTGCGGCTGCAGCTTTCGCCAGACTGGAATCGGCGCTGGGTAAGAAATCTGCTTTGTGTAGATCAGGGTTAGGAACCAGGCTGAGGGTGACATGCCGGACTGCACTATTTATGCACCCTGGAGTTCTTTTATAGAATGGGTCTGAAAGCAATTTTGATGAAGGCTGATGCTCCGTTGCTTCAACTGAACATACGAAACCACGTGTGTGCCCCGCATCGGACACACCTTTCATTGAAAAGTGCTGAACATTACACAGGTTAAGGCAAAAATACCATGTGTTACTTTAGATGTGTAATTAACAGAACCTGCTGTTACTCAGGCGCTGTTAACCAGCAGCCCCCTGTATCCGCACAAGCTGTGGATGGGGTGAGGCTCTGGTGGTGTGCCTTCCAGCCTCCCAGCTGTGCCAGCGTGGGTGGGAAAGGAGAACCTGGACAGCCCCGGGTCACCCTGTGAGTGTTGGGAATCCACACTCCCGCTTCTAGGGATTGCCTGGGCCAGGTCAGTAACGCAAGGAAAAAGACAAAAGCAAAATTTCATGATTTCTGGTGTGACTTCCACTTCCAACAGTTTCATTAAACCCAAATCTTTCCAGACAATTTCAAAGTTAGAAGGACATAAGAAAGTGCTGCCACCTCCTACGTCTGCAAGGAAGGTTAGGAGAAATTCCTCTTGGTCCAGCTTTGCCAGGTGTTGTCACCAATCATTGAGAAATACTGACAGTAACAGAATAAGAAATAATCTGGTCTTGTTTTCAGACCAACATTATGTGCAATTGCGATTTTGGTTAGGTATTTTTGCATCCCTAAAATAAAATTGAGCAGGGTTGAAAAGGAGGTAGTCTACATGCTTACTGATGAAGGAAAGGATAACTCCTACCTCCATTCTGTTCTGACTGCAGTGTTGCTAAATAAAACCCAATGGTGCCACTATAGTTTTAAAGCTCATAGACAAAATTGCATTTTTTAAATCACACATAACTTGCCTGCACTTACAATATACCAAAATGAACAGGAGATGTTTTCTGCTCCAGTGATAAAGCGTGATTTATCTGTCAGGCCTGAACTTATAATTACAGGTGAAAACTGAGTGAACGTGGAAAGTAGATTTCCTTGTAATGTTAAACCTCAGCGACAGTCCTTTTGGGTCACAGAGGTTTTAAGGCCACTGCACAGCACAGCTTCAGCCATTAGTGAGATTTATGGGTAGCTGCTCTCTTTCCAAGTGATTTTCCAGAAGGGGAGCAATCTGGGATGGCTTCGCAGCGTACCCAAAGCGCAGCGAGAGTCCTGCGAGCCCCCAGGGTGTGGGGCTGCGGAACCCCGGCATGGGCCAGGCATGGCCCTGGCAGCCGCCAGCCAGTGGCTGGCCATCCACTGCCAGCGGAGAGCGCGGCTGCTCCAGAAGAGCATCGCTGCCGGCGGGGAGCGGGGACGGCGCCTGTGGGGAGCGGGGACGGCGTCCGCGGGCGCTGGTGCGGTGCAGCAGCAAAGCGGGGCAGCTGTGGGACTGCGACCCGCTGGGGAGCAGGGGTAAAAAGCCGGGGGCAATTTTCCTCCTGTAAGATTGATACTGGACTACTGCACAGTTCCGCTGTCTGCGCTTTGAAGAAAAAAGTTCCAAATGAATCAATTGGCAGAACAATTTGAGGGGCGGGGAAAAAAATCCTTATCTGGCAACAATTAAAGAGCTCCACCTGCTTATCTTGCCTGAAATATAATAGAATGCTGACTTAAGTACACGTTTTCAGGGGTATATTGTCTGGCACTAAGAAACTTTTAAATCTATTTGAAAAAACAAAAGAGCCTGACTGGAATCTAAAGCAAAATTAATTGAATTGGCAACAAGGCATGACTTTTGACAGTGCTGGAGACTAGCTGCGGGTTGCACAACCAACGCGACTGACACCTGCTCCAGCTCCCGCCACTGAGACCAGTTAGAACATTTTCTAGAAGGTTCTAGAAGATGAGGGAAACCCAGGCTGCTGTGTCTGCAGCGGGGGATGCTGTACATGCTGTGTGCGACATGGAGGAGGTCCCTCCCACAGCACTGTGATCCACCCAGCAGGGCAGGAGAAGGCTTTATCCCCAGGGACCCCTGCTCCCTTGCAGTAGCGATGATCAGCTCTGTGGATTAAGGATAAACTTGTGAACAGGCGAAACATTAGGCAGCTCGTTAGCTGCGTGCACATACACACCTGCACACACATACAGAAAACTTGTACTTTTCTCCAGTGAATCCTAAAGAAGAGATTATAATAAGATTTTGAGCAAACGCTGTCGTTATGCATGTTGACATCAACCCTTCCAAGGCTCACGGGAAGAGTGAAAGGAGGTAAGATATAGAATGGTTCTGTCATGGGTGCTGAGGACTTTCTGTGGAAGAGGTTGTTTTTTTTTTTTTTTCCCCTCTGTTTGCCAAGTTTTAAAAAATAACACTGGCGTTTATCTAAACAGGAGGTTTTTATTTTCTCTTGGAAATTAAAAGCCTGCAGTCTCCTGTACTGAATTACCGTGTGGGCACTGCCAGCACAGGTAAAGGGATTGCTTCTAGTCATTCCATTAGCACCCAGCAAGACAAAAGTGTTCTGGAGTTAATTATGGATTTAATAACAAGCAATTATCAACAATTCCATCATCTTCACTCCGGTTCACGAACAGCAACTTCACTGCTGATGCATGTTTTGTACACTGCCCAAAGGATGTATTGGCTGACACCAGCCCAGCAGGGTCGGTAGATAATTGCCTGTGTCTTGGCCCAGAATTAGGCAAAGAGATAGCGTGGGCCAGCGAAATATGCCTGCCAGCAGCTGTGACAACACTCGCGTAACAGCCAGCATCTGAAGGGAAGGGGAACCAGAAGGACTGTGAGGCTGAGGGTTGGCCTCCATTTCAAGAACGGTGGCAGAGACAAGACCAGGGAGTTAAAGCATCATGTTGAGTAACGGGGCTGTCTTCATTCAGTCCTTGGTCAGCTGAAACATTGGTTCTTACACCAGTGACCGACCAGGAAATTAGTAATTTCATTCTGATGGCCCATCAAAGATCTAAAACTGGACAAGCGACCATTATAACGGTGCATTGTATTAAAAAGGTGTGCAAGCCTGCATTAACTGCTGCTGGCAGAACTGACCCCAGACCACGGCCATGCGGTGTCCTGAATTAATGTGAATTACGTGCCAGACTAAGGCTTCCCTGGGGTTGCCCTGGGGCTAGGACCCGCAGTTGTGTCTAATGACAACCACAGTCAAAGGAAAAACAGCCTGTTTTCCAGCCTGCTTGCAAGACTCCAGCTGATGCTTTTGTGCTGAGCGAATTAATAAGTTTTACTCTGGTTCCCCCCCAGAAGGCAGATAAGAAGCCAAAAAACAAATAAGAAGCACAGCCAGAACAGCAAGCATGTTTGCTTTAAGGAGTGGAAACCATGGTTAAGTTTCTAGACCATGAAGCTACAGGCTTCCTCAAATCAAATTAATTCAATGGTTTATACATTTCCATGTCCATAGACATGTGGGTACTGGAATGTGCATCTCCAGAGGAGCACAGGGAGCTCTGGCAGATACTCCTGCCACCCCACAACGTGGTACGGATGCCCCGTCTGCATGAGGGACAGGGACAGCCGCTGGTGCCAGCATCACCCTTCCCGGGGCTGAGCCACCGCTGTGAGTAGGGGAGAGCAGGGGCTGCACGAGCCTTCCCAAGGGTCCACAGCATGGCAGCACCCTGCCAAGCCTGAGCTACCACCACCACCCCCACTTCCAGCTTTGGCTCCTCCGACAGGCTCCCTGTCGCCTCTTCACCAAAAAGGTTCTGCATTCCCATCCTCCAAATTGCATTTTACTCATTTGGCTAAGCCCTAATTCATCTTCTGTCCAATATTTTTCCCTTGTGTCAAAAGCACGGTTCCTATTCCTCTGTTCCTCACATCCACTTTAGCCTAATGGCATCTGTAAATAATGAATTTGCATAATGAACAGTATTTATGAAAACCAATTGCACTCTGTGTAGGTGACCTTGTGACTTCAAATGAGCTAATAACCTTTGAAGTACCGACAAGATAATATAGTGATACATCACTGCTCTGTTGGAGGAGGAGGGAGCCGAGCATCCACAGCACAGGTACGCAGACCTGCCGCTGCGACCTAGCGGGTTTAACGAGCTGCTAATTGGATATGTGAGCTACATGTGCAAGCTCGCCTGGCCTGATTTATTGGCTGAATGCATAAGGCCAAAATGTTGGAAACAGAAATTGTCTGGACTGCCTAGAAACGCAAAGGCGATGGTTGGATATTGCCACTCACAGCCCTAAGGGTGGCACCCAGGGCTGGCCCTGCTGCTGCTCCTCCCTCCCCTGGCCCGGCTGCAGGGACAGCGGTGGCAGGGGGATGCTGTGGAGCAGGGAGGGCACGAGCCGTGCCAGGGGGACATGCCGAGGGGACGTGCATGTCCCTGGGCTGGGCTGGCACCGGGGCAGGACTCGCTGCCGCAGGCATAGCAGTTCCCTGCCTCCCATGCTTCTGTAACCCACCGGCCTCTTGGCACACGTGTTCCCATGTTAAACGAAGCACAGTGCTGCTGAAAATGATGAAACAAAGTCAAATGACCCATTTCTTATGTCACAGGAAGTTTCTTGCACTGTTACAAGATTTAAAAGCTGTTATTATTAGATGGTACTTCAGTTTAGATTTAAGTATTTAACTATATATTTAAGTATTTGTGATGTTGCATAAGTAAAATACATACAATTTTGCCCCTCTTTTTCAGGAAAACTGATTTTGGTTGCAAAATAACTAATTCCAGGCCTGAGACTTTATTCATATAGTCTCATTTTAAGTTTCATTTCTTTCACTGTTTGTTAAATCACAAGCCCTTTCCGTTCCCATGTTCCTATTTCCATCTGTAAGCTACATTTCCATTTCTTTCTTTGTTATGAAAGTCTCCGGTCATCTTTATGAAATCTCTGAAATAGAAAAATACTGAAAGGGGTACTTCAGCAGTTACAAGCTCTCCAGGAAAGCGGTCTTACTAAGCTGGAGTGTGGGAGACCCATAAGAAACTTAAAAGCTTTACTGGGGCCCCTTGGGAGACACGGGAGGCCAGGCTGCACCAGGACCCAGCACCTGGGACCAGCCTCGGGAGGCCGCCATCCTTCTCCATCCCACTGTCCTGCCAGGCAGCGGGGAGAGGAAACCACTGGAGACAAACACACGCGAGGTCAGACCCTGCCTGGCCATCCCTAAATTTTATATCCCCTGCAAAACAGATTAAAAAGTAGAGCTAATCAGAGGTTGTGCTTTCTCCCACGGAAATGTCTCATAGAAAAAACCATGAAAGTAATTTCCATTAAAACCTTCCATAAAAACTAAAAGTTATTTTTTTCAGAGGGGAGAAGGAGCTGCTAAATTCCCAGATTTCCATCTATTCTCAAATAAGCTGCCTCTAGGGGAGCGTTTTCCAGCCAGAGTTCTCAATTCTGTGCAGAGCTGCAATGCTTTCAAGTGCAGCCACAAGACGGACAGAATTCAGCCTTATCCAATATTCATGTGGAAATCTGACGTTGCACTAAATTATCAGCATACATACAGCGTTGTGACTGGGAAACACCTGGGAGCTTCTGCAGTCGGGGCAGCGCTGTCCTATGCTGCTCCTCAGAGGATGCTTCAAGCCACGGTTTGTGCCAACGTCCCCGATCCAACCTGTGCCCTTGTGCCCAGCTGAGCCTTGCTCAGCTTCCAACCCCCTGACAGAGCTGCCCCTGCCTTATAACAGTATCACTTGGGCAGTTTTACAACATGATTTCAACAGTATTTGGCAGATCTTTAAGCGAAGGCAGAAGGCATCCGGAGAGCAGCAGCAGGTGACAGGTCACTACATTCGGAGCGGGATGGGACAGCCCGAGCAGCTCCGTCTGCAGCCACGGCCGTCCGTCAGTGCAGGGAACTGCTGCTCCCGCTGTCCTCCACAAGGCATGTTTGCCCTTCCTGGACTCAAATGTGCGCTTGGAATCAGTGTGCAGTAACTGGCCATGGGCACATCTCTGTAATGCATGCAGCAGTATCCATCAGCGGAGATTCCACTCCCATCGGTGACCCGCAGAGAGCACTGCCTCTTCATTTATTTCTTGTGATAAGTGCCAGAGATCGGAGTTTAACTTGGAGGGCTCCAAAGCTAGCACTGGAGAGCTGCTGGGCTGTGACGTGGCCAGAGCAGGTCCCGTGCCCGCTGCACGGCGAGCACTGGAGGACACCATCGGCCCCGGGAAGGAGACGCACAGACATCAGGGCACCTCGGGCAAACTCGGGCAGACCCCTCGGACATCCTGTACGTGCCGGGGGGAGGGAGGTCTGAACCTTCCTCTCGCCGGGGGACCTGCCCTCTCCGTGGAAAATTTTCTGAAGCTCACCGTCCTTTCAGATGCCCAAGCCAAGGGATACTGGTACAGAAATGGCTTTAGGAGACTGTGGGTTCTGTCACGCAATAACAAGGGGAAGTGCTTGAGCAAAAAGACTTCGATGTGCCCCTTCTTAACAGTCTTTCCATTTGAAATGCAATCAACAAATTGCTCTTTCCAGTGAAGCAAGATGGAAATACTGAGGAAAGGGTAAGTGCGCATTACTCGTGACATGTAATTCACTGAACAATCCTGCAATTATTATTATGTCTGACAAGTCATAAATAATGTAAGAGAAGAAACAGCCCTGATGAGAGGAAAGGGTTCCGTGTGGCTTATGCCAGTTAGCTCTGCCTGACACGGGAGAGAGCAGGGGATCTGTGACCGGAGCCCCCCCCTGCTCAGGGCTCCGTGGGGGCGGGCAGGGGGTGGCTCTGGGGCCCCAGCTGACATCCCACACCCAAACACAATGGGTCAATTCCCTGCCAGCTGCTGGCACCAGCACAGGTAGCGCTCGCTCGGCTCCGGGACTTGCAGCTCTTCTCTGGGAACATTTCTCGAGGGAAATTATTTTCATATGTCTCATGATTTTCAGGGTTTTACAGGATCAGTTTCCAAGAAATGGCCTCAGCCCTGAACCAGCCTGAAAAAGGCTTTCCCAGGGGCAGGAAGGCACCAGTGGGAACAGCACAGCCCAGGGGTCTTACAGTTTTGCAATGCCCAGGAACGGACTAAAAATTCCCTCCTCGGGCTTGGTAAATTCCTGCTGAAGAACCTAAAACATTGAGAAATACGAGAAGTAAACCCAAGCATCCATCACAGTGACTCACGGAAGCTCTTCTCCAGGCCGGAGGCGCGGAGGCCAGGCCCGCGGATGTCCCCAGTCCTCGCACCACCAGCAGACGGGCACTGGCCAGGGGAGGCTCGATCAAGGGTACAACTCAAAATGCAACACACAGTTTTCTGGTGCTTCCATAGGAGTAAAATGCCCCAAATTCCCTGAATAATGGAGCAAGCCAACATGCTCACAATTGTTTTGATATTTTGAAGAATTAGGGTAAAAATTTGGATGAATGAGGGGAAAGGTAAATAAAATTATCTGGTAGAAAAAGTTCAGGATTTCAAACCAGGGGCTCATTTTGGCTTGGAATAGGAGGAAAAAATTGCTTTTCTCATTCCTTTCCAGCAGATCTAATTTAATGAATTTCCATAATGAGCCTGTCTCATCTTCATTTTTAAATAATTCCACAAGTGTAACATTGATGTGGAGAACTGCAAACCCCATCACATATAAACGTCCTTCCTGACATCTATGACATTTCACTGTGATGACAAAATTTCAGCTGAAAACTTTAGCCACTGGGCAAACACAAGGTTTCTCGGAGCTTTTGTGAAAACATAGAGCTAGCAGTACATTACAGCTTACCTAGAACAGCTTAGTCAATTCACCAATGAGAATCTCAAAAATTTTGCAAAATGTCAGGCTTTCCCAAAAACTACTGTAAACTTCTCACTTAATTTTATAACATCAAATTGTGCCCTCATTTTTACCTCCTCAGTTTTCTGTAAGCTCACGAGGGCGTGGAGTCCCCTGCTGACAGCAAGCTGTGGTAAGCTAACACTTAACAAAAAAATATTTTTAAGAGATAACTATTAACTCCAGCTGAAATAATTCTATAGATTCCTCCTGCATGCAAAGAAATTCAGTCAGGAGATTGTATCTCCATGACTATGTGATTTATATGTATAGAGGCTGACCAGAAGGCATCTCATGCTGGATAAATGGTTACATGGACTTTTGGCTGGACCCAGTGGCTATTTGCGTCTTCTGCTGTATCTCTCACAGTAGAAAATAGGATTATCTTTCCATGTTGCAGAAATAATAAACTTATAACCCTGATAATCTAAATATATAAGTAAGGTAAAATCTGCAGAGAGAGGTTATATTTTTCAGTAGAACAACCGATACAGTAGGTGAAATTTCAGATCTGAAGAGCTTTTGTTTCTGAAATATTGCCTGTTTTCTTCCAGCTCTATCAGGTGGTAAGATAAAAGATCCTGTCTCTGCTATAAAACTCTCTCGCTTATATCCTTAGAGCATCATGGCTCCAGCAGCCCTGCCGCTCTGCCGCATGAGACAAGCAACGTCATTTGTGTTCTCTGAGGAAAAAACATGGCAGGTTTGGAATCCCAATCAATGGTTTTAAAAATAGTTTCATGAAGCAGCTCATATAAAAGTTAATTTGATAAAAAATCCCCTATAAGACAGAAATGTTTGTATTCCCTTCCTTTAGATTTACATAACAATGCATTCAGGAAGGAGCCCCTTTTCCATTTGGTGCTGCACTGAGCTGTTGATAATGCTTGTAAGCCTTACACATATTAAGGCTTTCTCTGGCTAACTGTATGCTTCAGGCCCTTTTTAATTGCAAGCAAGGATAAAAAGTTGAAATTCCATAAACACAAAATGTTTCAGGGGTTTTCTTAACATTTGCTGAATCCACGTTTCGTTTCACTCTGACACAGGGTATGCTGAATTTGAACACAGTTTGTTTATTGCCCTGCTCTCGCTCCGAGGAGTCCCGGGAATGGGGAGGGCTGGGGGTAGCCCTGCCTGGACACCTGCGGGGAGCTGCAGCCTGGTGCTCCAGCGTACCAACTCCAGCTCGTCAGTTCTGGTGTGCAGAGCAGCGCTTCCGCAGCCGGGAATGGGAAATGTGACAGCAGCAGCTTGAACCCGCTGAGGTCTGCGGGCAGGGAGGGAAAGGCTGCGGGACTCACCGGTGGGCGCCTGCCTGGGCAGTCCCGGGGCCAGGTCACACTATCGGGGCCACTGCAGGGCGAGAGCTGGCCGTGGGCAGCAGTGGGAGCAGTGCCCGCAGAGCATCCCCGTGGAGCATCCCCACAGTGCATCCCTGTGGAGCATCCCCATAGCACATCCCCGTGGAGCATGGCCCTGGCCAGGCGCAGCCAGTCCTCCTGGGTCACGGGGCAGGGCTGCCAGGGCTCTGCGGGAGTACTTGGTGAGGAATTAAATCCAGGGAAGGCTGAGAATGAATGAGCGCGGTGACCTTGGCAGTGGCAGCAATGTCACTGCCCTGCCCTGGAGGGGTGGCAGTTGTCCTGCTGGGGACTGCCCGGCGCCAGGCGCTGAAGGAGGTGAACCACACGCAGCCCCGGCAGGGCAGCCTCGCCTTCCAGGAGCTAGCATTTATCATGATACAAGTGTTATTTTAAGCTTTCAATTGCTGACATAATTAATGGAATACAAAGCATACCGTGGATCATACGATACATCAAACAAGATCTGATATATTACACACATCGAAGAAAGTATTACTCATTGAGGACTTGTCCTCCACTTTTTTCTAAACCTCACAGTCCAGTTTATGAGCCGCAATGTTGTGTTGTTTTGCCTGTTCAGGTGTCCTCTTCGTGATTTATTTATTTTTCCTGATTTTTATGCATTTATTCAGCTATATTGAATAGTGGTGATTATTTGTCACCGGACCACACGGCAGTGAACCCTGCTTGGCTGGTATTCAGCTGTCTGGAGGTACCTCATTTGTCTTGTGTTTGCCTTGAACGTAAGTCATAAGCCACCACGGCTGCTCAGAAATACACCCTATTTTTCTGCAAGATAAATACATAATTCTGCAAAGCAAACACACAAATAAATATATACTTCAATATTTTTTTTGCACTTTATATTAAATAAGAATCAAGCATTTGGGAAGATTTTTCTCTTTTCCGGAAACTGTTTTTAATTCCAAGCCCTTTCCACCTGCAGTTTCAGGTCTCCCGTCCCTACACCTCACAGTTCATTTCCAGCTGTCTCTACTGGAAAAAGAATGTAGGGAATGGAAAATGAAACAAAAATATTGAAGATTTGAGCTTTCAGTAGAAGTGGAAATTCACTGAGGAACCGCTGCCCCCACTTTTCACAAGAAGGTGTCCCGTCCCCCCCTCCCCCCCCGAAGTATTTTTTCATCAAACACAATGGCCTGATCAGAGCTTTTGCAAGATGATTCTGCTCCCCCCCACCCCCTTCCCCCCATATAAACCCCTCTGGGTGCGGGGGCACCACTTCCATCACCACTGACTTCCCATGGGATCCTGTCCCTGGCTCCGGGTAGGAACAACTGCCCATTTTGTCTCTCGCTGATCTTAACAACATTACTTTTGCCTCACAGAGCACCATTGCTCTGCCATTTTCAGCATTTCTACCCCCTGTAGGATGGAAGTGACTGACCCAAAGGCAGGACTGCTGTCAGTTTTACTGCATAACTGCCCCCAGTAAAATCCAAATGAGACATTTCCTTTCCCTCCCTGGGCTGCTGCAATGTACCATGTGCATGGCCCCAAATTGTTGTACGGGAGCCGTCAGCCGCTGGTGCCCACGGTCAGAGCGCTCTCTTAGAGCTGTCACGGAGACACTGTAGGTAGACAAATCATCCGCCAGAAATTACCGGCAACCTGTCCTCCGTGAGCAGTACAAGAAAGGTAATAGCTCTGTCTCCTGTCAAAGTTACGGCAGGATCTGAACTGAGACGTTATCTACGATTACTGAAACAGGCGGCCTGTCCCTCGGAATGGGAATAGGATTATTCCAGGTAGCTCACTCATTAGGAACAAAGTCGTTAGTTAAACTGGTTAATATTAATGAATCATCGGGATGAAGTGATTTGCACCCAAGAGAACATCCAGGTATGATCTTGACAAGTGGCTGATCGTAGCCTGCAGCCGGCTGTTGACTTTGGGCTGGATTCCTCTTCCCCAGGGTGCCCGGGGTCACACAGGACGCTGGCGTCAGGCGTTACGCTTGGGGTGCTTCGCCCAAGGGATTGCTGTGAGGGGAGATGAAAGACAATCATTGCGAGTCCCCATCTGATTTCTACAGAAAAAGCAGTAGTTCAAGTTGTCACATGCACACTTAGTGTCACAGCTCAGCCAGGGACAGGGGACAGCGCGTTCAGGCGGAGCAGGCATGACATGCTTCGGTGCTGAGGCCTGGCAAACTCAGTGCAGAGCTGGTGGCTGGCAACCGGCCATGGCAGAGCCATGTCACAGGGCTACACACATACAATGGTGGCTACCCTCTCCTTTTCCTGGCCATCTGTCTGGAATGGCCAGGCAAACAGCAACAGTTTGTTTTGCTTTTGTGACTCAGAGTCCATCCAGCTTTTGAGTTCCATCCTTTTGCCAATCTCATTTTGCCGCTAATGAATTTAATGATATATCCTGTATTCCCAAACTTAGTACTGAGCAGTGGCAACAAGCACTTTTTAGGGAAAAAATTAACGTCTGGTGTGCGATACAATGAGGGGAGGAAGCAAATAGGAGAGGAGAGTACAACTTCATGGCTGGATTTCTTTTATTTTTTAGTACTGTTTTTTGGGAAAGTGGAAAGGGGAAACCCCCTTAATTTAAGTTTTATTCAATGTCAACCTTCTCACCATCAAAGAACTGTAATAATGCTGGTGGGTTATTCAAGTAAGCCACAAAATGCCCACAGAATCTACGCTGCAGAGCAAATAGGAAAATGAGTTGTTCCAAGCCGTTGCTTAAGAAACATGTAAGGCCAGGCTGTAATCGCGTTTTGATTTTTTTTTTGCTTCAGGAATGTTTCCTTATTTGTTTCCACAGGACTCTCCCCCCACACACCCCCGGTCCTGCTGGGCATCACTCTAAGTACTGCTGCCTCATCACACCTTTCCTGTGAGTCTTCACCATCACAGCTGCAGGTGTGAACTGCTACTTCCCTACCAATGAAAAGATGCCGGTCATTGAGTTTGACTTTACTATAGAAATGCCAACCCTTTTCAGACCTAGACAAAGTCAATAACTGGCTGGCCAGTGTATATAGACTCATTTTTATAATGCAAATGTGATCCTTCCAGGAAGAACGGAAGCCCTTGGGAGTTGTTACACAAGTCTTAAATTCATCATTAACAATGTAAAATTGCTAATTGTAGAATTGTAATGTAGAATTTGGTAATTGCTTACTATACAAACACTTTAACAATTTAAAGAATGCATCTAATTACTGGCTTTTGACAGAAAGCAGGCTTGAAATAAGTCCAGGGCTGGTAAAGTGACTGGCTCAGCACCTCACAGAGTGTTTGCAGATGAAGTTACAAGCCAAGGCTAAGCTGGTCCACCAGCCGGTACCACTGAAAGGGGAAATCTTGCTCACACACCTCTTTCTCATCCTGCTTCCTCTTCTGGCTGTGCTGCATTTCTTCTGTAGTAAAGGGCTGAAGGAGATGCCAGGAGGCATTTGTTGGTACCATTTTCTGGCATTCGTGGGAGTTTAACTTCAAAATTAATCCAAGAATAGCCTATGTTTTTTACTAATCACATGGAAGTAGTGTTGAAGATTACGAAGTAGCTGTATGTGAATCACCCATCGTGCTGGTTTTGGCTGGGATAGAGTTGATTTTCCTCATAGGCTCTTGCACGGTGATCTGTGCTGGAACCAGTGCTGATAGCACAGGGGTGTGTTAGTCGCTGCCGAGCAGCGCTTGCTCAGCCCCGGGGGCTGCTCTGCTCCTCACCCCCTGCCAGCGATGGGCTGGGGGTGCAGGGCAAGTTGGGAGGGGACACGGCCAGGAGAGCTGACCCCAACTGACCAAGGGATGTCCCAAACCACAAGGCATCGTGCTCAGCAATAAAAGCTGGGGAAGGAGGAGAAAGGGGGACACTGGGAGTGCCAGCGTTTGTCTTCCCAAGTCACCGTCACATGCAATGGAGCCCGGCTGTCCTGGGGATGGCTGAACACCTGCCTGCCCATGGGGAGCAGTGGATGAATTCCTAGTTTTGCTCTTTTGCTTTGCCTGTTAAACTGTCTTTATCTCAATGCACCATTTGTCTCACTTTTACCCTCCTGATTCTCTCCCCACCCCTCGGGGGTGAGCGAGCGGCTGGGTGGGCGAGCGAGCGGCTGGGTGGGCGAGCAAGCAGCTGGGTGGGCGAGCTGCGCACAGAGATGAGACCACGACAGGTGATGCGTCAAGGCTGCCCGCCCGCATGTGCCCCGGGCTGATGGCACCGCACCACAGCACAAGCTGATTATGGCTATTGACAGCGCACTGTCCTTGTCACCGCCCCAACACTCCTGTGCCTGGCTCGCAGCAGCGGGGACACAGCCTGCAGGCACAGCCAGCATCCCCGCTGTCCCTGGGGTCCCTGGGGCGGGTGCTGGGGTCCCGCCGGCCCCAAGCACAGCCCCTGGCCCCGATGGCTGATCGGTGGGAGCCGGCGGCAGCTTGTCCCCCCCGGCGGGGTGGCAGGAGGGGCTCGGGGCGCGCGGAGCCCCCATCCCGGCTGCGGTCTGCGCTGGGAGCTGCTGTTGCCACGAGCATATGGTCTCAGAGGTGTCTGCCTCGGCGCACACCAAGGAAGCAGCAAAGCCATATTTGGCCAGCAGGGTAGCTTTACACATTTTTCATTAAACCTATGTTAAATATGGAAATACTGCAGAAATGAGACTTGGTATTTCATGTGTGAGCTCTTTTGCACATTTTGTGTTTCTCATGTTTGGAGATAAAAATGGGATTGACAAAACTCTCTTCTGGAAATGTACTTATGTTTACTGAATTGCCATAATAAATTTGCTTTAAAAACTAATCTAAAATCAGATAGAGCTAATTAAATCTCCAGAAATGCCTTTCCAGTCAGATGAGCAAGGTAAAAGATTATTTTTTTTCTTCTTCTGTTTTTTTTTTTTTTTTTTTTGTTTTTTTTTTTTTTTTTTTTTTTTTTTGTTTGTTTTTTTTGTTTGTTTGGGTTTTTTTTGTTTTGGTTTGATTTGGTTTTGGTTTTTTTTGAGAAAGAAAATTAATTCATTGTTGCTGTTTCAGAGTTGGAGCTCTCCTTGAAATGTGGCACTCTCAGATGTGACCAGCAATACAATCCTGTCCTGGATTGAGCCAGTGGTTCAACAAGCTTGTCCCAGAAATGAAGATATTCTTTATACTTGGAGCAGATTTTCAGTTCTACTGATTGAGAGCATCTTAGCCATGAGTATCTCTTGTTTTCCAGAAGGCAGAAAGCTTTTCTGGCAGCAGCTTCTTTTGCTACGCAGTTTGAAATTGGAGAGGGGAATGATGAGAGAGAAAGTTAAATGGAGACAATAGTACCTATTTCTTTATTGTATATAAGATCTTTCCATTGGAATGAATAAAGATAAAAATCCCACTTGAATATCAAAAAATGCCTTTCTGAAATCTAGCTGAGCACTGCTTTATTGAGGTTCCTCCACAAAAGGGAGAATTTGAGTGAAGTTGTCCCAAATGGATGAACAGTTTTAAAGAGAACATAAGGAGTGAGAAAACTTGCAAAGAGTGGGGGAAAAAAAAGATTATCCACCAAAGGAAACTACATCTTGGAGACAGTGAAAATCTTGGAGAAAGCAAAGATTTCCAGAAGAAAAGTAAAAAGAGGTCTTCGCAAAGCATGTAGAATACCACGCACAAGGTCCATCAGCAGCAGAGAGGAGAGGAATGTTATGTGTTAGGGTTGGGACAAAGACTAAAGGAAATCTGTGCAAGGCACAGACCAAGGGGTTAAATCACTTGATGGTTACGGTTTGGACACCGCTGCAGACAGGCGAGGGGGAAAGGAAAGGAGTTTATGGAGACGGAGGCTATGGAAATGGATGAGGATGAGAAGCAGCTCAGACCACTGAGTTTCCTATGCACAGAAACCAGGTCTTCATCCCAGGTACTGTTGTGAGAGACCAGAAGAGAGGATTTTAATAACTGTCAAACTGGGAATCGTATCGTCAGGTGGGGGAAAGACCTGCACGTGTTCCTGTATTTTAAGAAAGAGGGGCCTGAAGTGAGACAGGAAAACAGGAATCTTTAGGTTAGTCCTCAGCAGTGTGCAAAGTTGAAAAGAAACAGCAGATGAAGACGAATGGATGTGGGTAATTTAGGATTCAAACAAGCAAGGTTTCAGAGAGGCAAATTGCAGCAGAGTTCCCCAGACAGTAACGTTTTCTTAATGACTGACTCCTCGGGCAGGAGGAGGCTACCCAGTAATGTATGGACCTCACGCACGGGCTTCGGGAGGGAAAATGTGGATTTAAACATGGCAGGAGGGGCTGGCTGCGCGGGAGGAAATGGGTGGCTTGGGGAAGGGCTACGGGGAGCCCCTTGGAGGGGACCGCGGAGCCACCACGCTCTGTCTACAAGAGAAGCTGTCACAAGGAACTGAAGGGCACGAGCAGAGCTTGGAAAAGACAGCAGCAGGGAGTAACTCAACAGAGACAGAGGTCCTAACATGGAAAAATGGTCTCTGTATCCATTAGGGAACAATAGTGTGAGCAGACATGACCCTTACCGTAAACGCAGCTCCCAGTCTTGGCACTTTTCTGCTCCCTGCCAGCCTTGTCTGACAGACCGAGAGGTAAATGTGGTGACACACTCCTCCGCTGCCCACCCAGCGCCGAGGCGTGGGGACGCGGGCTCTCTGTGGCACCCCCACACCCCCTGCAGGGCCAACAGGGACTTGGGACACTGACACGGAAAAAAGCACCTGCAGATTTTATTGCTAAGCTATCAAACGGGTGAGCACCAGAGGAGTCTCTTGGTGGGTATATAAAGAAAAGGGCTAGAGCAGGCAAAAGAGAGCCTGCCTCGGGTGCTCCTATGCCATCTCTCTGCCATACCTGCAAACAGGGAGCACGGGGAGCACAGGGAGCACCTGTGGGGCTTTATTTAGAAGAGAAATCTAGGGGAAATCCAAGGGTGCGCCTTCTCAAAGCAGAGGAAACCAGAATGCCCACCCTGGATGTGCCCCCCGCTGGCCGTGCGAAACGCAGGCAAACCCCGGCCTGTCCCCAAGCACCTCGATGGCCGGTCCGCCTGGGGCTGCGGGAGGGTGGCACGGCAATAAGCTGAGCAGGGATTTTTGTGCTGACTGTTCACGTTCCAGCCGCCAGCAGCCCTGAGCTCCCTCCTACCAAGAAATCAGGTAAGCAGATTTTCAGGTCAGCGCCAAGCGACAGCTCCTAATCAGAGGAGAGCTGAGAGCGGGCTGGAGCCGCTGCCCGCGGGAAGATGCTCTTCATTAAGATGTCTGCCATTGGCAATGCAGAATTCACACTGAGATGCAGAAACTCATATAGATCTCTGCGAGCGGAGAGGCTGAGATGGGGAGGCTCTGCTGCAGCAGGGCAGTCTCTCAGTAATGGGAAAGGCATTTCTGAAGGGTATTATCTCTTAGGCAGAGGGCAGTGTTTCCAGAACTGCCTTTCACTCGGTGCATAGGGACAACTGCTGCTTGGTCATTGCCGTGTAAAGGACATTTTCTGGAGATATAGTTCCTATTTCCTGTATAATTTCATGTTCCTATACATACTGAATGCGCATTCACATTGCATATTCACATTGCTCACTGACTTCATAAAGGCACTGCATCTTTGCAATCATCTGGCCTTCTGAGTCTGTAAAATAACAGTGGTGGAGGACGTTTTTAAGAAGCCAGAGCACCTGATTAGCTGTTTGGCATTCACACACCTCCTTCTGGAGAGCAGAGCCAGGCAAGTCAGGCGGCTTTGCCGGGTGGGCAGGGAAGGAGGCATGTGAGGAGGAGGGTGATGCTCGGGAAGGATGGTGGTGGTTCTGGTCCTCGCTGGCAGCCGGGCTCAGGCTGGTGTGGGCACCTGGCTGTGGGGAGCAGGCCCCGAGCAGGGGAAGGGGCTGACCACCGCCCGGGTGCAGGGGGTCCCTGGCTCCTGGGCTCTGTGCCCGTGCATCGGGGGCCGTGGGCCAGCCCGGCGTTGGGAGGCAGCTGTCTGTGGGGTTGGGTGCAAGGAGAGCCCTGCGAGGTCCATCCGTCACAGTGAGGCAACACCTGGAAGCCCCTGGCTTCTCCCTGAGCTCAGGCAGCCGTTCCCAAGAAGCCTCCTCCAAGAGGTCCCAGTGACTGAGCGCTCGTCCTGCCCCGGGACAGCTGGGACAACCCCCGGCAGTGGGGGTGTCCCCCGGCAGTGGGCACCGCACCTTTTGGATGGACCGAAGTGCCCCAGAGCAAGGTCTCACTGTGCAGGGCTGTGGTACCAAAGGAAACCCATTTCCCAGCGGGTACAATGGTGTGACCCCGGTGCAGTCTGGCAGCACTGACACAAGGAGAAAATGTCTGATAACTAGTTTCCTCTGATTTGCAGAGTTTCTCAACCTTTTCAGATGACCAAGCCCTTCTTTGCAGCCACATTTTCTCCAGCCTGTGGGGCAGTATCAGCAATGCCTTCATTCTCCAGCTTCCCTTGGGTGACTTTCCAGAGCTGGCAGACGCATGACCTTGCAGGGCAGGGGGGCTCATGAGTGGGAAGAGAGGGGTTTTTGGCTGGAGAAGGCAGTACAGTCCTTGGTATCTCCTGACCCCTTCCTGTTATCCCATGGCCATTCACACACAGCACATCAGCAAATGCTACCCAGTGCCTTAGAAACATTTCTCTTTAGGGGCTAGACATTAAAAAAAAAAAGAAAAAAAAATGTCTGGAAGCTACAGTAGGAAACTTAAAAGTAGAAGTAAGATGCACATTTTTAACAACAAGGATAGTAAGTAATTGGAGCAACTTACCCAAGGAGCTGTTCGAATTTTCTCTATTGAAGTTGTTTTTCTTTAACCCAGCCTGGGCTTGTCTCCAGAAGAACTTCAAACAGCAGCAAAACCCATGAGCACATGGCTCTTGGCCTGTGCTCTGTGGCAGGTCCAACTGGGGATCATATATCTGCCTCTTTTCCTTAAGAAATCAAAATCCCTATTTGCCACCTTTGAAGGGGCCCTGGGATGCAGCACTTGAACCTGCTTCTGCTGTCTGGGCACAGTGCTCTGGTGCTCGAGACCTTGCCGGACCCAGGCCCTAAACCCCAAGACAGCCACTCCCTTAAGTCTTGCAAATCCCTCACAAGTTTTGAAATAGGTTTCTGAGGTTCATCTTGCCCTGCAACTTCCATAACGTGAGAAGATTTGGGGGCTTTGATGGTGAAGAAGAGTTAATACCTTATGGTAAGTCTGACTGGCATTGCGTGATGGAGAGCCAGGCTCCGGCTCACAGCCCTCAGGGAGCCCAGAAAAACCACGTCCCTTGGGCTGATGGGCGCCCATTGGGCTTCTTTAGCACTCGGCCATGGGCAGTTAGCTCTTTGGACGTGACAGTCATCGAAGATCTTGCAAATCTTTGCCCATGTACCGTCCTTCGATTTCCACTGGAGGTGTCCCAAAGACAGGGATGAGAGCACCTCTCCTGCCCCACAGCTGCTGTCAGGCCCCTGCTTCTCACAAACGTGGCCCTTGAAAGGTCACCACCAGCAGAAGCTGCAGAGAAGCTTGCATTAGCCACAGGAGCCGTAAAAGGGTAATTAGCAGCGACAGTTCTTGACCCAGGCGTGCCTGATCTCCCTGACTCTTGTAAAGGGAGTTATTAGTCAAATACAGTGCCTGTGTGTGAAACAATTATCACTAATTACCATCAAGTCATAGCATTCTGAGATTTTTAAACACAGCATGGAAGTCTTGTGTGATTAGAGAGACCGTCAGGGCTAGGAGCTTCCTAAGGCAACTCTCTAAGTGTTTTCCATGCAGCATATTCCTGAAAATACAAGATGATTTGGTGCCAATCAATCAGGTGACTTTTAATGCCCTTAAATCTGTACATAACATTAAAAACAAAGCAGGCTGGCAGACTAAGACCAAGAACGGGCACAGTTATGCAGCGGGTAGCCCAAGCCCTCCCCTCACGCCCCATCAAAAAAAAGAAATGATGGGAATACTGTTGCAATAGGACAAGGGGTAATGGCTTTAAACTGAAAGAGGGGAGATTTAGACTACATAGAAGGAAGAAATGTTTATGAGGGTGGTGAAACACTGGACCAGTTGTCTCAGGGTGGTGGTGGATGCCTCATCCCTGGAAACACTGCAGGCCAGGTTGGAGGTGCTCTGTGCAACCTGGTCTAGTGGGAGGTGGCAGGGGGTTGGACTAGATGGCCTTTAAGGTCCCTTCCAACCCAAACCATTCTGTGATTCCATGAATACCTGGCACCTTGTGCCTGTTCACATGACTCCTCCTCAGGTTTTGGCTAACACAGCTCGTGCCAAGCAAGGCCTGACAGGGTGACAGGGCTGGGACAGGGTCAAAGCAAGAGCACCAGGCAGGCAGGATGGGTGGCCAGAAAGAGCTCAAGGGCCATGATGCAGCCGCTGTCCCCTGTAGCCAGCATCTTTGTGTATCGAGTGTTGGGCAGTTTCATCTGAATCTGCTAATTCTTGGAAATGGTATAGACCAAACCTCCCAGCTGGAAGGTGTAAACCACCAGCTTACCCAAACAGCTTTTGAAATGGACCCAACAGCAGCAGGATGCTGAGGCTTTTGTGCCTGCCAGTGTGATGCAGGGCATGCCTGTGTCATGACGGTGGAGGAGGGATGAGCACCCTCTCCCTCGGCTAGGGAACTGTTCTGCTCATCGGTGCATGATTAAGAGGTACAGGTTACCAGTTACGAAGCCTCATGACTTGAGTGGTGAATAAGTGAATTCACATGAAAGACTAGTCCGGGCAAAGTGGATTGAGCCTGTGATTGTTTGTTATATCTATTGATGAGCTCATAAAATAAAGTTTAATTTACAGAGTACGTTGTCCTGTGAATTTGAGAGATCCAAACGGACCAAGACACACCTCTGTTAGGTCTCCTTACCAGCTGCTGGCTGTAATAAAGTGTGTCTTTGGCCATGCAGGGCAAAAGCTGGGAAGGCCAAAGCCGAGCTGTCCTCCACAGGTCAGCAGAGGCTGCAGCAGCAGATGGACACCTTCTGTCCCACGCTGTGGGGCCGTGCCAGACAGTGATGGATGCAATCTGCCTAGAGAGATGCTGCAACACTTGCAACATCCACAACCAGGAGAGGAGGGTGGGTGCCAGGGAGCAAGGAGGTGATTTTGAGCACCTCTAAATCTCTGGAAGGGTTAAATCCAAGTCTGACTCAGGACCTTGAAGCCATTTGTGTTACAAACATAAAGGAGACCCAGCTAGCCCACCCGCAGACCACCCGGTACCAGCCCAGTGCCCCACGTGGCAGCGGGCAGCCCCACGTGTGCCTTCGTGGCACTGTGGTGGCTGGAGAAACTGCATGGCAAGGACACAGTGCTCCCCATCGACTGCCCCAGGGCAGCCGTGTACAGAAAGATGGGTCTGAAAGGCCGCTGCTCGCTGCCCCAGCCAGACAGAGGAGTAAATCCCAGACTGGAAATACTGTGTCATGGTTAAACCAAGTAATTCAACAGCGCTTGGAAATTGCTTAGTCTCTTCCTTATTAGATTTATCTCACAGCTCTTCCTTCCTCCTCTGTAGAGTTCTTTATCCAAAATTTGCTCAAATATTTTCCTTCAGAAGGTTTAATATCTCAAAGTGCAAATATTCAAACCCTGTATCATTTTGTAATTTCATACTCCATGGTTCTTTCATATGCATATCACTCATTTGCTATCCCTTTGAAGAATGCAGCTTGAGTAATGGAAGTGAAAGAAAAACCCATTCAGTGTTGATTTTAATTGAACAAGCTCAGAAGCTGTGGGGATCCATGCCAGGCTCCAGCTCACTCTCTTTTGAAGAGTTATTACTAGACTTCTTTTGCCTGTACGCCTCTGTATTTTTTTTCAAATTAGCAACTTCACAAAAATATTAGTTACCTTATTATTTTTTCAGCTCTGCTTGTTTGGGATGCTTATGCCTAATAATCATCAAATCTGCTTTCTCTTCCTGTTCCAATGGAATATTGCATTCCTTGTTTGGGAAGTAAAACCTCAGACAAAATTAGACCTCGCCTGCATTCGGGAAAAAAATTTTGCAGTGACAATCGACTCATTTTTCATGTAGCTTTTTTGCTTCAATGTGGTTATGGCAGTGGTGAGCTTCCATAGGCTTTACACTGTGACCGTAAAGACTGTAAATTAAAGACTGTAAAGACTATAAATGAAAGATCTTTTTTTACCTTGTGTGCATAAACGAGGTCTCTGGTAGTTCTTCATTCTCCCATCCCAGTCAGTTGAACAGGAGCCCTCAGCTTGTTGCTTGGGTGGAAGAGAGGAGATGGGACATGCAGAGGAAGGAAGACAGTGCAAATGGCTTGAATTACTGGATACTCTTTTCCATGCAAGATTTGGCTTAAGGAAAACACTTAAATCAGCAACTGGTAGAAGAGCAAACAATTTGTCAGTCTATTATGGAAACGAGCTCTCCACATGGCTCTTACAGAGCAGCAAGCATGCTAAGGGAATTCCAGCGGGCTGGTGCTGTTGATTTTTCTATTTTTTACTGAGAAGTAACCTCAACAAAGGAGGAATAAATTGCGTAAGACAGAGATGTGAATAAGACAGAATTTTAGAAGACTAAAACCCAAAAACCCAACATGAAGAGAGTCCAAGTGTTAAGGAAGCACGTTATTAAAATATCAAGAGCACATGCAAATACCACCAGAAGAAGGGAGGAGGAGACAGGCAATGTGTACTCCCTTAGCCCAGCTGCTCCGTCCGTTAAACAGGCAAGGCAGGGGATGCTGAGCCCTGGTGAAGCAGGACAAGGCCCCTGGACCATCTGCCCAGTGAATTCCACCCCACCTGCACGGCCCCGCACTCCTCTCTGCTTACATGCAGTAGAAGCCTGCGCAACTCTTGGTACGTGGGCTTGAAGGACTGCCAACTCGGAAAACATCTCAAGTGGCGTCCCACCATTCCTCCCTGTCCTGGTTTGAGGTAAAACAGAACCAATTTTCTGATTTGTAATTTTACTTTTTAGCTGGGCCTCTTCTAACTGACTAAAGTCTGAAATTAACAGCATATTGTTCAGAAACTGTTCACTCTCAGACTGATAAGACCTGATTATACCAAAGAATGGTATGCACAGGGGCTCTTGCTTATACTTATTGCTATAACAACCAAGGTCAGCTAACTTTGCTGTTTGTCCCGTTAGAGGGTTGGAAGCGGAGAAGCGTAGAGGGGTCACACCTATAGGGAGGGGCGGACAGGACAGGTGACCCAAAACTGACCAACAGGGTATTCCATCCCATCTGCATCACCCTCAGTATAAGAGCTAAGGGATCAAAGTGGGCTCTGGCTCGCGTTTTCTTCAATGGCCGACGTCTGAGGAGGACCCTGTCTGTTCGTCTGCCTTCGATCGCGATCCGAGCACTCCTGACTCTAGTTCCGGAATTCAGCTCCTGTCCGTCGCTGACTCCAGTCTGGGACTTTTGCTGTGTCTGCTGGTGACCCGATCGTCATCCTGGGAGCTGGATACGGTTTTGTATATATTGTATACTTTTTTTTTTATTATTATTTTCTTATTATTTCTTATTTCCTTATTTATTATTATTTTCATTAAAGTAGTTTAGTTCTTTTTCTAAACTCGTAAATCTCCTTATCTCTTCCTCTCGTCTCTGAGGTGAGGGGGGGGGAGGGCCACCTGTCGTTCTGATTGGCCAATCCGGCCAAAACCACGACACTCCCCCCCGTCCTCCTGTGCCTATCTTGACTTGAGAGAATCCCTTATGGCCAGGTGAGGCGATCCCACTGCCGCAGACAGGGGGGTGAGGCCTGGCACCAAGGGGGGCCGGTGGGCACCCTGCTACGCACCGAGAGGAAGCCCTCACTCAGCGATGGGTGATGGAAGCCCTCGTTCAGCGATGGGCAACCGCTGCTCTTGGATCCAGTGGGATCTTCCCCTGAGGAAGAAATGTAGAGCCAGACCAGCTCCTCAGACAGCAGCACTGCACTGAGCCCTTTCCCGGGGCCACTGGTCCGCTTTGGCTCCTGCCTCCCACGGTTACCCGAGATGGGAAAATAAGAAGCACCACTCCATCACTAGATGGGCTTTGTGGGCTGAAGGCCAGGTCAGTCCCCCCAACACCAAAAGTACCTGTATCACGGAATCATGGAATCACGGAATTTTCAGAGTTGGAAGGGACCTCTAGAGATCATCTAGTCCAACTGCCCTGCTAAAGCAGGATTGCCCAGAGCACATCACTCAGGACTGCATCCAGGCGGGGCTTGAAAGTCTCCAGAGAAGGGGACTCCACACCCTCCCTGGGCAGCCTGTCCCAGTGCTCTGGCACCCTCACCGGAAAGAAGTTTTTCCTCAAATTTGATCGGAACTTCCTCTGTTCCAGCTTGTGCCCGTTACCCCTCGTCCTGTTACTGGGAACCACTGCAAATAGCCTGGCTCCATCCTCCTTAAACCCACCCTTTGTCTGTTTACAGCTGGAAAAACGGGGTTGCCCATGGTGTCGGGAGCCCACCCTTTCCATTTCACCTCAGCCCCATCCCCCAGTGCGCTGGCGTTGCTCTCCGCCCGCAGAGCACCCACGGCGGTTCCTGACTGCTTCTGTCCCTGCCCGCCCTGGGAACGCTTGTCCCATGGCCTGGAGGTGACAACAAAACTGGGTAGAAGGAAACAGCCTTTTGCAGGCAACAGGGTATTTTGGGGTAGGCCATTTTTTTTAAATTATGACTGGGCTTATTCACTATTTTTGATTTACAGCCCTGCAATAGATCTCTTTCTTCCCATTTCTTGTGCAGGGTCTCCATCTGTCCTGTTGCCTCCCACTCCTGTGTCTGTGCACAATGGATCACACAAGCCTGGCTAGGGACGAGAGCAGTGCTAGCCACGGAACAGCCCCAGGCCAGCAAAGCTCTGCATGGAACCCAGAGTCTCTGGAGACAGAGGCAGCGCTTTGGCCAGAGCTGGCCCCGTGCCTGGAGCATGTCTTCGGGCTCGGGGGGGCAAAGCCCTGCCAGGAGCTTTGGGCTGAGGAGGGAAAGGCTCTTAAACAGCACAGCAAACTTCTCTCAGTTGAGCCTCAAGGTCTTTCCCAGGCAAAGATGTGCTCGTGCAATGCGAAATCATTGCACGTGCTAGATCACCACTGGACACCCAGCACTAACATGTGTTAGTCCTCCAGCTTGTATCTGCCGATTAAAAAGTACTGAAAGATATAAACTTTTTTGAAAGCCAGATACCAATTGGCAGAAATCTTTATGTAATCATGCAGATTTCAAAAAAATCCAAAGTATATCAGTGCGTTATTTTATGCCTCAAGAAGCAAGTCTGTTAAAAGATCAAGCAAACAGACAATGCAATTACTGTAATCATTAATTTAAATCTAAGTTGAAATGTGTTTTTTTAATAGGTTAAAAAATGTAAAAAAGGATGCACTTCAGCTACTATCTCTGTACTTGGTTTGGTTTCAATGGATGAACCGAACCCGGCGTCGGCCCCCGCTCCCCGCGGTTGTTTCGGGTACGAGGTCGGATTCCCCGGCAGCTGGCAGGGACAGGCAGCACGAGGCTGCCGGGGGCACCCGAGAAGAAATGATGAATCAATCTGAGCCGGTGCTTTAACCCCTGCACACGTACCCTGGAGAGAAACACAATGCCGGTTCACCTGAAATAAAATTAGACGTAAAGATGAGGAAGGGGCCTCTCCAAAACCCATCTGCCTGGGCCAGGTTTTTGTGCCGCCTGCCCCATGCCCCCCTGGCTGGCGAGGGCTGTAGCTGGGTGCCCCCCAGCTCTGGAGAGCACCGGGCTGGCTGCAGCCTCGCCTGGCTGCCGGGAGGCTTCTATCTCCTGCCGCAGCCTGGCTACACCCAGACGGAATGCCCAGGAACCGCAGGAACGGTCTCTGCAATATTTTGTACAATGCAACAGCTCCCCCATCTTACAGACTAAAGAACTAAAAATTGAAAATATTCCCCTGGAAGGGAGCGCCAGGGCAGGACAGCACGCTCCACCGCCGCCACTTCTGGAGGGAGAGGCTGGCACCACGCCGGGTGCCCGCAGCAATTCCCCTCCCCAGGTGCTCTGGAGGATCCTCTCCGCAGCGCGGCACTTGACATTTCACTGATTAAGGCATTGAATTTTCTTCTTGTAAGGATGAGTAAACACTGCAGTTTCCGAATAATTTTTGATGAGGTACAACAGTCTATCTCAAAGAGTAACATTTACCGCCTCTCACCTCAGAGTTTGAGCAGGGATGCTGCAACTTGCAGCCACCCGCCCATTGCTCTGGCTGCCGCGCTGCACTGCTGCCGCTCTCCTTTAGGGTGTACACATCGCACGCTGTATCAGCATTCTGGGGTGCCCAGCGCGAAAGGGCCACATGTGCCAATGTAAAGCACTTGCTCGGTGCGGGGTGATGTCCACCTAAACAGTTGCTCCTTCAGACCCCTGCACAGCCACGGCCACCTCAGAAAAACGGCATTTCTCCTTTCTTGCCCCGTTGACAGTGTTTAGTTTGGCAGTGACTCCCGAGGATGCTACCCGCTCCAGGTGCAGCTCGAAGGATGGCTCTGGTTTGAGGTGGGGCCGGGGAGGAGGTGTGAAGTGCCGAGGGACAAGCAGCCCCCCGTGGCCCCCACGGAGGGCGGAGGCATGGGGTTGGAAGGTGTGGGGAGCTGGCTCGCTGAGCACAGCACCCCATAACCAGCTGGCTGCAGTGAGGTGGCACCGTGCCCAGGCTGAGGTCCCTCCTGCGTGAGGCGATTAAGGCATAGAAAGAGCACATAAAGGCAGTTCTGTGTATGATTTGCACAAAGCGCTTTCCTCAAGAAGCTCTCCTTATTTCAGCCAAAAAAAGAAATGATGAAATAATTTTAAAATGATACCTATGAGTGGGCAAAGATTTGAGGTTAAGGAGTAACTGGCTGTACCAGGAACAAGGCATTAACATGGTGCTTGGGGGCTGGGGTGAGACAAACCTCACATAGGCGCTGGTAGGGAAGGGTCCTGGGTGAGGTGGCTGAGCCCCGGTGGGAGTGAGGGGTCCCCAAGGCAGGGCGAGTCCTGACCAGAGCTACGGTGGAGCTCAGCTGAGTAACACAGAGCATCCCCAGCCCCGGGGCCACACAGGCCCTCACCACCTATGGGGTACGCTGGTGTCTCCCCCAGAACTCAGACCTGTCCCCCTTCCGAGGGCAATGAGGTCTTTCCCAAAACAGCCTCCCCCCAGCATCGACGGGAGTGTTCAGGCACAGACACCCCCCACGGCGTCACCCCCGGCAGCCGGGACCACCCCAGGGAGAGACCACAGCGGGGGGGCAACAAGAGGGAGGGTAAGGGTTTCAGGCTGAGACCTGCAGCCGCACAACTGTCACACGTTGTCACTGGGTCTGGGTCCAGGATTGGCTTTGATTTCCATGCTCAAACACGGAATCAAACGTGGTGTTGACTCTCCTGTGTGAAAGCTGCCAAGGTTTCACTCTCCTCCTTACCAGCTGTAGAGTTGTACTGGGTGGCGGTGGGTAAGTGCCCAGTTACGCCAGCACAAAGAGCCTCTGGGACAGGGCCAGCCGAGCAGAGTGGGACCACCCTGCAGCATCACACCCTGAGCAGCTGAGCTGAAGGCAAGTCACCATATCACCACTGATCCCCCAGATCCAGAGTCCCTGCTTGTCGCTGAGGCTGTGCTCCCGGGAAGGGACACATATGACCTCCTGCAGCTGCAGTGCCTTTCCTTCTGCAAGCAGGTGACAGCCAAAAGCATCCCAACGCCTTCGGGGCTGCCCTGCTTTTTCACAAGGCAGCCTGTGACAACACCGAGGGAGCAGGAGGTGGCTGGAAGGGATGCGCTGTGAGTACATGAAGTCAGAGCCACCACTGCAGACACATCCCATGACCTGGCAGACTGGCTGCCCATCCCACCCATCAGGGAGTGAACCTCCCAGCACACCCACAGCTCCCCGCACCCCCAGACACTCCTGGGAAGAGCAGTTTTTCCACTGGGTGTGTTAACAAGGCAGTGGTGCCATTTCAGTCCCACATCCAACACGGATTTCAGGCTGGCAAAGAAGCTGCAGCAGCCCTTGCTCAGGCCGCCGAGGCCAGAGGGTGCAGGACTGTAACGACTGTAGATGTCTGCATGGACGCCAAGTTTCTGGACTGTGCTGTAGCGGTACTGATTCAGAGTGGTCCCAAACCAGTCCTCATGGTGTGTTTGTGCTGGACGGCAGCAAACCAATGTACCCTCCAGAATACACAAGGCCCTGAGCACTGAGTTCCCAGAGGGCTTCTCCATTTCCCTTTCTCCAGGAGAGCCGTACCCAGATGTGTGCTTCCCTTCCCGCTGCCAGCCCCACAGCTGGTACCACCGTCACGCTGGCCATCCTGCTCCGGGGCAGCAGAGACCTGACAGCAGCAAGTGTTTGAACGCAAAGCCCAGGAAGACTGTCTGATGTGGTAGACATCAGCCAAGACAACAGATGTTTCACCACGGAGCATGGTCTTGCCTCTCTGCTCTCTCTGGAGGAGAGCACACTGTGAAACCTGGGTCGGGGCCGAGCACAAGACTGTCTCCAGCTCCAAGGGACAACCGTGCTCGAAGTGAGTGTTAGGGAGAGCAACCACAGAGCCAACCCTAGCAAAACCAGCTTACTGACGTGAGCTTTCCCTCGCAGGAGTAGAAGATTGAGAGTCATTCCCTCCCACCAGCACTTTAGCCTCTCTGTACCTATAACAACAGGAACCAGCTCCACGAAACGGCAGCTGGGATGGGGAGATAAACACTAAGTGATGAGACCCAGCCCGGCTGCCAGGCCCTGGGCAGCTTCTGAGGCTGCTGGAAGGGCAGAGGACGGTGCTGCTCTGGGAGGTGCGCTCTCCCTGACCAGGGCCACATGCTGCTGTGGAGACCACAAAACCAAACTCCCTTTCCACTTCCGAGTTTGCAAGGAGAGCAATTTTCTCAGGTTGCATGGACAGACCAGAGCCGGGGAACATCGCTGCGTTCTCTTTTCTCACCCGCACCGATGCCAGACGTTGCATCCCAAGGCACAAACATCTCTTGCACAGCGTGAGCAGAGGCATGAGGACTGTCACTGCATCTTTCCTTTTCTGGCACGGGGGTTCTCCGACATGCATCCCCAGCAAAACGCCAACGTGTCCCCACAGCATTGCTTCCATTGCCTCTGAGCGCACAGCACAGCCGACGAGTTCTCCCCTGCACCCTGCGGCAGCACCTGCCCTGCGCGCTGGTCCAGCCGCAGGCACCATCCTGCGTACTGGGGCCGGGGAAGCCAAGCAGAGCCGGGCAGCTCCAGAAGAGCCGGCAGCTGCAGGCGGTCCTGAGAGAAGGGTGTCCGAGGAGATGGGCTGTTGGCGTTTGCCCGTGCCTCCCTCCAGGTGCAGTGTCACTGGCAGCTGACGAGGTTCGTTAGCTCCTCTCCAAGGCTCCGCAGGCAGAGCTCCTCTTTCTGCTCCGCTTCAGGTCGTGCAATATCACCCACACGTCCTCTCAAAAGATCATTAGACAAAGGTGTCAGTATTTCATAGCATGAAATGCATCTCCTCCCCGTTAGAGATCCCTGGAGACAGATACCGACCACTAAATCCCTAAAAGCTCCCAAATTTATTGACCCCAAAGATAACCCATCCTTTCCTCTTCCTGCCGGGATCATCCCCTCCAGCAAGTCAGGTGTTACGGCCCGGGTCCGCAGACCGGTCCGCCGGGCTGGGTGCAGGCAGGGCCGGGCTGGGTGCCTGCCCCC
>VYZM01021652.1:156657-229884 GCA_013398915.1 Dromas ardeola
GGCAGGGCTCCGCCGGCGCGGGGGGGCGCGGAGCTCTCCCGGAGGGAGAGGGGGCTCCGCGGGTCCCGTCTCCATCCTCGGCCCAGCCCCGGCCCCGCTGGCGGCTGCTCCGTCCTGCAGCCGCGCCCGGGCACACGCCCCGCTGCCGGCTGGCGCTGACCCCGGCGTCCCGGGGTGCGGGAGCGATGCTCTCCCTCCCCTCCGCTCCCTCCTCTGCATCCGCCGTGTAGCGAACACTTCTGGTCCGCAGGAAAGCAAATGTAGGACAAGAGAAAGCTTTTTTTGCTGCTGGAAGGTTCCCGTTAGGGGAGATGGCAGAGCAGTTGTGGAGGAGCCAGCGGAAGGAAACCTCGCAGCCATGTTGATGTCAGGAGCACACAAACGCCCTGGTTCCCGGGAGCAGCCAGAGCCCAGGAGATGCCCGCGAGGGGGGCGTGCTGAGGCACAGGCCCGGTTTGGGGGCCATCGCGCCTGGGGAGGCACGGGCACGGATGGGCTAGAAGTGCTTATGAACGCCCCTTCCAGTGCTGCTGCTGGCCAGCACAGGCTGGGAGCACAGGGTCTGCAGCATGCCGAGGGCTGCCATGGGAGTCAGCGTGAGCACTGCCCGCTCCCACTCCATCCATGGCACTCGATGGCAGCGTTTCCTCTCCTGCACCCCTGCCTTCTCCTCTTGCCTGGCCTGTCGGTCTCTGGCGCAGGGACTTTCTTGTTGTGTTGAGTGTCTGCAGCAGAAAGATGCACTAGTCTCAGTTGTGGGTATGAGCATGACCTCACCAGTGCCTCAGACTGGGGTGGGAAGGCTGGGTGCCTCCAGCCAAGCCCAGCCCTTTGCAACCTCCAGCCAACCGCCACGGAGCTGGACAGGCCAGGAGTCCCTGCACCTTGGTCATCACACTGTTATGACAGTGATCTTCCCCACCCATCCTTGCATTTCACATGTTCCCAAAGCAACATGGTGTCGGTTCATGCCTTCTGAGCATCCTCGGGTGAGTGCTGGGGTGCCCAGGCCTCTTCAAGTCAGCGTGGCCAGACAGAAACCAGTGAGACGAGAGGATCTATCCGGGTCCTTAGAGCCTTTTTGGTGCTGGCTGCGTGTCTGTGGGTGGCTGCCCGTCCCTGGCAGGGCCCTGGCTGGCTCCGGCATCACCGATCCTGCCGCAGGTGTGTCTAGGAGTGCGGTGAGGTGATGCCCACACTGACTGTGTGTGCGGGTACCGGTTCTGCCGTGGTAGGGGGACTGGGCTGCCCCGCACCCAGGCGCTCCTCGAGGCTGTGCGCACCATGGGCTGCCTGAGGTTCGGGCTGGGCTCCCCAAAGCTTGGAGACATTGCCCCATTGCTGCGGGCTCTGCACCGCGCTGTCAGCCCTGGCTGCGTGGTGCCACTGCCGTCTGTCCTGTGGAGCCGTGCCGGTGGAGCTGTGCCGGTGGGTGCCGGGGCAAGGCCCGATGATTTCTCTGCCTATCAAGGAGGCGGGTTGGATTCTGCACCGGAGCCGTACCAGAGCCTGAGCTTTCTCAGTGCCCAGACACCTTCCCCATCTACATTTCTAAATATATACTGTACTCAAAGGATTATGCGTTTGTTTAAATGCATAATAAATGCATTTAGATGCGTAAGACTGTATCAAAATGCATGGCAGAGCTTGCCAGTTAGGCCTCGAGTCACAAGCCTCACTAAGAAGCTTTTCCTGGTGTATTAGCTTGCCTTTTTGCTTTCGGAAAGAGCAATTACTGGTTTTATCATGGTAGCGCAGTCAGTGGAAGCAAAGCCTGGATGTTCCAGGCAGCTGGTACCATTCAAAGCTGCCGCAGTTCACCTGTGGGCTCCCCGCGCCCCATCCCGGCGAGAGCGGCGGGGCCAGTTCCTGCCTTGCCGTGACCGGGAAGGGGCTGCCCGTCCTGCAGCACCACTCAGGGTGGCTGCCGGGCGCCTGCCTTGGGTTTTTCGTATGACTCCTGTTGTCTGAAGAGGCTCCCATTTGCCATCAGAGGTGTGAGCGATGACAGAGGAGGAACGGTACGGGGAGGCTGTCCAGCCCAGGGACTGTCTGGCTGGGCGCATGGGACAAAACGGGGGGAACCCGAGAAGAAAGGTGTCAGAGCAGCGTGGCAAGAAGGAACCAGATCTTCCCCAAACAGACCCGTGGGCTGCTGCCACTGCCCAGGCTGAGTGTGTGGTTTCTCCCCCGAGCTGAGGAGGTGCGGAGGGGGTGTCCCAGGAGCTGGGCTTGGCGAGCGAGGGTGCCTGCGGGATGGAGGTGCCTTGGAGAGATGGAGCACCCCAAGGTGCCGGCAGGGCTGTCCGTTCTCTGGGGCACGTGGAGATGCTTCAGATGCTGGAGAGCTAATGGCTTTCCATCGCTGATCAATATTGCCTGTGCTTTCAGATGTGGTAACGGGTTCAGTTTTATAGAGCAATCTTTTGAATATTCTCTGAGCAAGCAGCCGGTCCAGAAAATCATTCTAATAGCTTTGCTATTAACGGGCCTGCAGAACTTGAGCCAAATAGAACAGGCTTGTCTAAGTGCTATTGAAGCATTTTGGGCCAGGCGCATTCCATGCATTAGGGAAGATTTGTACTCCTCTGACCAGACATCACTGAGTGTTGCCTATTTATACACATCTAAATATATCCTCTGCAGTCTTCAGACTTTTCTAGCTAGTAGTAAAATTACTTTTGTATCCTGCTATGAAAATGTGCTTGCTGACACTATTTGATGAGTTTTGTGCTAAGAGGGGGTGTGTGTGTGTGTGCACATGTGTGTATGTTTTAAATAAAAACTGTTCTTGAGGTAATTACCTAAAATGCTTTGGAAGTAAAAGCATGCTGTCCATGTCGATGGATAGCAGAAAGAAATGTGGTTGAAGAGAAGCAATACTGGAGAGATGCTCAAGCCTGGAAAGCCAAACCCCAACCAGTATAAGGTTTCGTTGCTTAAGAGTGAACCATTCTTTCCAGAAATACACATCAAATAATCGTGGACTTTGCAACAAAATAGAAACATTTGCTTCTAATTAGTCAGATATACCTTCTGGAACCCCTAAGTTTGAGACATTGTTTTGAAAACAAAGTGAGAAATCTCGAAGAAAGAGTGACTTCTGGTTTGCTCGGGGCAGGTAGCAGGTCGGGGAGGATGGAGAGTGGTGGTGATGGCTGTCCAGGTTGTCTTGGACATGGTGTTACAGACCCAGGGTTGAAAGACACTGCCCTGATTCCTGGCTGCCATAAGTGTCCCCACATACCCCTGCTGCAGAGGGTGAGTCTGTGTCCATGCATGCATTTCTCTGGAGCTAGCGAAGGTCTTGTGGGGCTCCTGAGGAGGGATGGAGACCCTGATAGACTCCCAAAACCAAACAGGATCACTCCTGGGTTGTGGTGCTGATAGTAATGGCTGGCTGGCTGGCCTGCCGCCCGTCATGAAATGGTAATGACGATCATTTTATTTTCAGTGGCAGCTCTCACTGACGGTTCTTGGAGAAGTAAGAGAGGCTGCAGAGGGAGGGAGAGGGGTTGGTATTCCCGGGGCAGAGATGGGGCGAGGGGATGGTGAAGGCAGGGCTCTCGGAGGAGCTCCTGGCCCGCAGCCCCTCGAGCTGGTCGCTGCGTGCCCAGAGTGGCCCGAGGACAGGCGCTGTGCCCCCCGGGATGGCTCTGGCCCTTGGTCCAGGCTCCGCTAGCCAGAGGTGTGTGGCATGGTGAAATGCTGTGGTGCCAGGAGCCCAGGGCCAGCGCGCATGGATTTACATGGCAGCTGCTTTAACAGCCAAATCGTCCCGTTATTTGTACGTGTGCAAGGGACTCTGTGGTGCCCGAAGGGCTCCCTGCCGGCGCGTCCCCATCCTGGCCGTCCCGCTGTCCCTTGCCTCAGGCAGGCTGGGCACACCGTGCCTCAGCCGGGTGGCAGCTCTCGTGCTCCTGTGGAATACATCGCTCTACAAATAATATTTGCCCCAAGCAGCTGAATAATGCAAAAGGTGATTTTTCAAATGGCTAATTCAAGCGGTAATGGGAACTTTGGTGCATGCCTCTCTAATTGCATAGCATGTGGCCAGCGGCAACTCTTTGAGTGTTTGAGGCTGGTTCCCGATGCTGCAAAACCCATGTCCAATGCCTTGCTTTTGAGGTTGCTCTTCCGGATGAAGTTTCTCACCAGGAACTAACTGTTATCAAAACATTTTCATGAAAACGCATTATTAGCTAGCTTTACTTTAAAGTGGAATATCTTTTTTTTTTCCCTTGAAGTTTTTGTTGAGGCTTCTCTGTCAAGATCATGTTGGGCTTCTTTTGGATTGGTGACAGACAAAACTCTTCAGTTTCCATTGCCTCGGCTTGGTTACGTTGCCAGATATCTGATATTCCCTGGGTATTGATTTCTCATTCTTTGTATCTGCCTCGTCTTTGTGCTTGGCCAAGGGGGACAGAGGAGCAGGAGGCCTGAGCCTGACACAAGAGCTGTGTTCCCGTCGCAGAAAGGCTGACCACCGTCTGTAATACAGCAGATGTACAAGGAAAACAAAAACACATACAAGGAAGAAAAAGCACGGTAGAGGAAGTCACACTGAGAGGAAACCCCAAAATCTCCGGGGTTTCCAGTACCCTGGTGGCAGAGCTGCTGGTGCCAGGATTTGGGATGGGATTTCCTTAACAACACTGAAAAGTAATGCAGAGATGTTCTGCTGCATGTGGGTGAGGTGTGGATTAAACTTTGCTGGGCTTTAGCCAAGTTAAGAGTTTACTGGTTGTGTGAACTCTCTGCCCCAGCAAAGAAAGGCACGTGCAGTCGGCAGCGCTGCCGGTGCGCTGGTAGCTGCGCTGTTTTCGTTTCCACCAACGCGCCTTTAAAACACTTTACGTAAAGACCCCCTGATACGGCTCTGTGGGAGCAGGTCTGAGTAAGGCGAGCAGGATTTGTCGCTTTGTCAGCTGTGACTCAGTGGTTCTGCTGGGTACGTGGTGTTTCACAAGAGCGCCTTCTATTCGGGACCGTGATTCAGCTCTGCCGTGCTGTATGGAGCTGGTTTTGCTGTGCTGTGGGCAGATTTGCTATGCTTGGGGCTCTTCCTGACACGTCGGCGTCGCATCTCATCTCTGCCGGAGCCCGGCTGTGGTGATGCTGTTTTCCTGGCTGGGGACCAGCCTCCAAATGCAGCTCCAGAGTGGCGGCCACCAAGCCCCGGCGTGGGACAGGGCTCTGCTGGCACCAGGCTGGCAGGGCGGCGGGGCCCTGGGTGCCATGGTCGAACCTGGGCGAGCCGACACAGAGAACTGAGCGTCTTCCACCACTGTGGTGTGAGGAGACAGGAACAGTACCGGCCCCAGTTCAGGCTCCAGTGGTGTTTGCCCAGCAGCAGGGTGTCCTGGCAGGCCTGGGCTGGGGACGTGCTGTGGGTAGATCGTGTGGCTTGTGGGTCTGGCAACACTCGGGCCCTGTAGGTTATGGCTTTGGATCCTAGAGGGGTTTTCCTGCATGCCCCAGCTCCATCCTACACCTCTGTGAGCTCTCTGTGTCTGAGCAGTGTGTGCGTGCCCTGCTGCTGGGGGAAGCAGTGGGAAGGGGCTGGCACCGGCTGGCAGGGGCTGTGCTGTGCTGGGACTGTGGGAAGCACGTGGAGAGGACCGTCCCGCCAGGTGACACGTTGCTGCAGAGGCTCTGCCTGGCATTTGCAAGCAGAGCGCCCACCCAGGGACCCCTCCTTGGGCGGCTCATCACTCCGTGCCCTGGCCTTGTCAGCGATGGATTGGGCTGCTCCAAACAGATGTGTCCTTGTCCCCAGGCACCTGGTGACGATTGCACTTCGTGACCAGTTCTGAGGGTGCAGTCTCCTTTCCAGTTGCTCGTTGTTCCCTTGCACAGAGCCCCTGCTGGTGGGTGCCGCAGGTGCCCCGGTCACGCCTCCCCTCTCTGCATCCCCGTGTCAGCAAGCGGCGAGGAGCCCCGTTGGAGTCTAGTGCCTGTTGGGGACACCCGTGGGGCGGTTAGCACCGTGCAGCATCTCTTTGGTTGTCCGAGATGGGGAGGTTTGCTCCTGTTCCGCACAGAAGATACTTCAGCTCATGGTTTGGTAAACAGAGGTACGTGCATAGCCGTGCATGTGTGAACAGTGCTCCCGTGGTGAGCAACTCATGTAAGTGGCTGTTCAGCCCTGCCATTGCCCTCACAGCTGGTTTTGCGACTAAAAGTCACAGAGCGATGTTTTTGGCTTATCCTAGAGGTATAAAGCAGTCTTTGGGTTTTTTTAATAGTTTCTTCAGAAAACTTTGGCACCTCAGGGTGTAATTCTTGTACCTCCAGCGCCGCAAGAGTCGAACACTGCACTGGAGCGCTGCTGCTGGAGCACTGGCGCTGGAGCCGACTCCAAGCTGCGCTGATGCTGGAGCCGATCATGCTTCCCGCCTGGCCGCATCCTTGGAGAGGGCAGTACACGGGTGGTGCAGTCCTTCTTACGGACCGGCGCTTAACGGACTTCTGTGGGCTGAGCTCTGCAGTGCTCAGCCCCCCTGCAGGCGCTGGCGCTGGCCCCGTGCCTCGGGCTGTCCCTGGCTCTGGCCCCTCTCGGCTGCGCCGTTGCCCCTGTTGCTGCAGGCGTGTGGGACCGCGCTGATGTCATCACGGGCAGTGCCGCGGGCGCATGGTGGCCTGCGTCGCCCTGTCCCTGCCGAGGCCCGGTGCTGCCCGGCTGGGGGCATGGGGCGTTCCTGGAAACCCCTGGGGATGGAGAAGCTCCTGGGAATAGTAGAGGAGTTGTGCCTGCTGTAGAACACTGGCTTTTAAAAATGTAATAGAAAGCTGTAAAAAAATGACAGTTCTGTGTGTGGGGTGGGAGGTTTGCAGGAAAATACATCTCTGCAGAGGCTTAGAGGGAGGTTTGTGTTCTTTGGGTGACACATGGCAGTCTTCCGTGCGTGCTGGCCATTAGTGGTGAGTCTGACGGAGTCCTGGCATGGTCCCCAGCCTGGTGGGGTGTCCCAGCAGCCTGACCTGGGACATCTTCATGTGGTGGTTGAAATGGAAGGTTGCGTCCCCCAGGGCTCACATTTCTGTTGTATTCACTATTGCCCATTCCTGGCCTGGGTCAGACACTGTTTCTAACTTGCTTTATTTAAGAAGCATTCTGCAAACAAACACCTTCTGTGCGTTGAAGTAATCCCCATGTCCTTCCCTGTTCACAGATGGGAAACATGATAAATGCCATGGAAAAAGACACAGTAAGTCAGGATGGATAGTTACAGCTGCCTGCTAGCTCCAAATGAAGATTGTATTAATTCCTAGGAGAACAAATTAGGAGCATAGTTTTTAAATGAGCTTTACTAGCATAGCATTGTGCAATATATAAAAATGAGTAAAAGATAAACTGCTTAGGTAAATGCCCTTTGATTGCTTGCATTGCTCAGCCACGTGATATGCAGGAGCTCTGTTTGAGCATCGCAGCCCCTTGCTGCTCACGTACCGGCTCTATTATTGTCTTCCGTGGTTTCACTGGAGGGTACAAAGAGCTGAACTGAATAAGCTTAATTTCTTCTAAGAAGCATTAAAGAAGCCTATGTACAGAACGTGTGACTGTATTTAAATTGCATCTGGAAAATAAAAATAATAAATAAATAACAATAACGAGGAGCAAAATTGTGACCAGCAGGATGCAAGACTCAGAATGCTGTGGAGAGGAGAGACTTGCTCATTGCCAGCTGAAATTCAGGCCATACATGACACCAGATACCCAAATGTTCCCCGATGGTCAGTAATGCTTCCTTGATTTATCCTGAGAATGCGAAGAGAAGTGAAGGATTAAAGAGGAGAGCGAAGGGCAACAGCATTACAATTACAACGTGAAGCAGAGGACTCGCTCATACTCCGAGGGCGCAGGGTCTTTCTCCTGTGATGCCGGACACAGAAAATCTAAACCAAACAACTCTCTCTGTGGGGCAACGCAGATGTCCTCCCGTGAGCGGACAGCATACCGTGCAGCGCACACAGCGCAGGGCAGCATGACACAGCGCACACAGCGCAGGGCAGCGCACGCAGCGCGCACAGGGCAGGGCAGCACGCACAGAGCAGGGCAGCGCACGTAGCGCAGCGGGGAGGGCAGCTGGTGTGCAGGGTTGTGGGGTTCCCGCTGCAGCTGCATTGCCCTGTGCCTTGTCCCCTCCTCAACCTCTGCTTTGGCAAATTTTGGAAGTAATGCTGAGTATTAAGATGCAAAAGTGTTTTTTTACACTAGAGACTTGATCCTGAGCTGACATTCGCACACCTGGGGCATCATGGAGCAGGATATCTGATTTCTGATAAGTGAGAGCTCCCTCTGCCAAGGCTCTGCTGCCTTTCCCAAGCATGCCAAGTTTCATGGACATTCTTGGTTTACGTCTGTGTTAGCAAGTCGTGTGGCGCAATGGAAGAGGATTTCTGGGGTGAGATGGTGGGTGATGAGGATGCAGTGTCCCTGCCATGTGTGTTCAGGGAGTCAGGCGGGACTTGCATTGGTAAGGTCTGATGGAGTGAGTGCGGATCCGGGGCTGTGCTGCACCCAGGCGGGTGCAGCCTCACTGTCCCCACGGGTTCTGCCTGGCAGGGCCCCATGTGCCTGCCCCGGGATGGCTCTGCAGGGCACACCGCAGGGGTGGGGTGGCAGACAGGCTGCGGTGGAGGGTGCCTCTGCGGGCAGGGCTGCTGCACTGGGGGACAGGGTCTGACTCACCTGCTCCTGCCTGCGGCAGCAGCTCTGTGGGAGTGGTGCCGGTACCGGGCAGTGCAGTGCGGAGCAGAGCAGAGTGCTGGCTCGGCTCCCTTGTCAGCTCAGCCCAGAGCCAAATGCCGGCGTATGACACTCCTTATCTCTCCAGCTCAGAAATGCAGCGCTCAGGGCATCCTGATGGATTTGTGACACTCCCTGTGGGACTCTGCGCTCATAAACCAATTAAAGGATTACATCGTTATAATGTGGAGAGTATTCTTTGTTTATTAAGTAATGCAGGTATAATTCAATTAGTGACAGACTGACCTGCTGATGTCAAGATGTGGATGCCAGCCAGGTCAGAGTCTTGAGCCGTGCTCTCTGGTGTGGTGGCTCACTGGTGTCTGCCCTCCGAGCCAGCACAGAGTACAGGGCACAGCCGCCCCTCCGGTACCTGCCCCTGCCCTGCCCTGCCCTGCCCTGCCCGCCGCTGGCACGGGAGATGGGGGAAGCCAGGGCAGGGGGTGCCCTGCATGATACCCGCTCTGCCGGGCGCAGAGGCAGCAGTGGTACCCACTGTGACCGCGTCTTATCCCACCACGTCAACCTGCTGCAGCCCTTGGGGAGGTGGAACCCAGGTCCTGCCCAGCGGCCGTGGGCAGCGGCCATGTGTCCAGCCCCTGCACCTGCACGGCTTCGCTGGAGCAGCTGCCCCGGGTTACTGCTCAGCACAAGTTAAAACAGGGGAATTTGCTTAGGCTTTTACGACCACATTCCTTTATGAAATGGTTTCAAGCTGGGCTGGGTATTTAATGTTCAGCGTGGCTCTGGAAGCACCGTTTCACCAAATGGTGTCCAGAACATGGTCTGTCCGAGGGCATGGCGTGTGCCCTCTGTCCCCGCCCCGAGGATGGCCGTGGGTGACCGCGCTCCCCTCCCCGTCCCCAGCTCCGGCTCTGCCACGGTGCTGCACCGCGTCTCCAGCTGCCCGCGGCTTGGGAGCCGCTGCTGAGTGCCGCGGTGCGGCTGGGGATGGGGCTGAAACACCTCTTCCTTCGGTGGGGTGCTAAGTGCCGAGGGTCCTGCACACAGGGAAGTCCCTCGGGTCTGGGCCGTGTGATGCCATGGCAGAAGTGCAGGGAAGGCAGGGGCTGCGGATGTTTTCCACGGGGATTGCGTGGCCCTGCTGTGACAAGGGGAGCTCGGAGATGTTTGTTTGTGACTCGTGGTGCCTCGGCATCAGAGCAGTGCCGGGCTGGGCACACCTCTGCCAGCAATGAGTGGGGAAGAAATAGAAATGTCCAAGGTCTCTTTGCATCAGTAAGACTGTACAGGAGTGACTCAAGACTAGAATATGGCTAATTCGGGGGATTTGGAGATTAAATTCAAGTTAAATCTCAGTGCGAGTTTATTTGTTCCCAGGCGAGAAGCATACCGTGAAACTCGGCCAGCCCAACTCCAGTGCGTAGCTGGGACTGGGTGGGTACAAAAGTTGTTTCCGGTCTACCGGAACTTTCCAGAAAGACCAGTAGGTTTCACTGTCCAAAATAACGAATACTGGTCAGAAGCATGCTCTGGTTTTCCGTGCAATCCCGTGACAAAATTATGCTTAGTTTGCAGCACAGATCAGGCAATGCCACAACCCTCCTTACACGTTGTATGCAAATACAATGCAAAAAACGGGAGTACCTACACACGTGTGTGCAAATACAGGCGTGAATGCAGCTCATGTAGCCCGGCAGGGCTGCAGTAATGTAAACACCTGGCAGCAGAAGAGAATTATCTCCCAGGACCAAAGACTGACTTGTAAACCCTGGAATAAATTGCTCTTATTTTGTAGCACCTACTTTCTCGGTTGCACTTTGCAGGGAGTTTTTTTATCTGCCAGTTACTGTTCATCAGAAGGAAAACCCCAAACTGCCAGTAGTCTGGCAGCTGTCTTTGCAGTAAGCTGGGCACAGAAGGTAAAACAAATAGGGCCCCGGCAGTGACTGTTGCCCAGCCAAAAGCAGTAAGAGGCAGAGGAGGGTGGCCCAGGGTGGCAGGAGGGGACGGGAGCAGAGCAGCGACGCTGGGGATGCTGCGCAGGAGCTGCCCTGGCCCCCTGCAGGGCAGGGGACAGCCCAAGCCCTCGGCAGCCCGATTCCTGCCTTCTCAGGGGGAATAAAGCCTTTATTTCCACCCTGACAGTTTGTGAGATATTAGATCGTAAAATCTTGGCTCTCCTTATAGAAAAACCCATCACAGGAGAAAAGCATGTACTTTTTTGGGTGCAGGGGGGAATTAATGCTGATTTCCCAGTTGCTGTGAGGCCGTTCTGTGGTAACTATGGCAACCGAGCTTCAAAGACAAGGGGTTAAAATACAGGTTTCCCAACTTGGGTCTCAGCAGAGGAGGGGTCCTTTCGGTGCCGTTTCCCAGGAAGGTGGGGGCTCGGGGTGCGGAGGGTCGCCTAGGCTCTCCCAGGGATGGCACCGCTGGCCAGGTGGTGGCACCGGCAGCATCTCTGCCCAGAACGCTCGGCCGGCTGGCACCCTTCACAGCAGCCTTGCTTTGCTGACTGTGGACTGATGCCTTCCACTACAATGTTTGGAGTGTTTTAAACCTCCCAGGTGCTGGTGCTGCTTCTCTCCATGTAGCTCAAGCAGCATCTTCAAATCTTTCCCAAAATTACAAGGTTTGAGCTTGTTTCCTCGGAGGACAAAGTGAAAGCTCCGGATCTCCGTGGTCAGCCACAGCCTAGCAGCTCTCCTGGGGTGCGTGGTGTGAGTTTCCATGTGCTGACAGTGATACCCTCCTGACATTTGCCTTTTCCCATCCTTGTGTGATGCACTGTCTTATTTTCTATTCACCTGCACCCTGCTGCATCGTCTCAAATGCGCAGTTCGTAGAATCATGGAATCATAGAAGGCTGTAACTTTGACATGGCACTCGTTCCCATAAAGTTTGTACACTAGTACGGTACAATCATGTTGCAGCAGAACGGTATCTAAAGACTTCTAAATGTCAGTTCGTGTTGATGTATGAATGCTGTTTCATCATGAAATTAATTGCAAATGCACCAGCCCTGGGCATCCGGGAACGCCAGTCTGCGCAGTGCTCCCAATTACCGACCAACACTTGCGCAGACAAGATAATGGCGTATGAGCAAGTTAATGGTAGTTGGAGGGGCTGTGGGGGGAGGATACCTGTTACCAGTTAATGAAGCGGGAAAAGACAATGGAGGGAAGTCAGTTCCTCAGCAAATGAGGGCAGGAATGGAAACGGCAACCTGCCTGCATCCCTGACTTGAGTTAAGGTTGATGTTATCCTTGCAAATGTTAGCTTCGTCCCTGGGTTGTCAGCAGCGGTCCCAGCTGTGCCAGTCGGTGTCAGCCCCTTGTGCGCAGCCATTGGGTGTGCTCGGTCCCTGTGCCCCGGCCCCTGCTCCCCGTGCCCACTGTGCTGAGCCCGACCTTTAGGGCTGGGGGGGCCTCTGCCTGGCCACCCGTTCTGGGTTGGTGAGCTGGCCCTGGCTCTGGCTCCCCGCTGCCACCAGAGAGCTCCTGTGCCCAGGCGCTGCCGGGAGCATCTGCCCTCCGGGGCAAGAGCTGTGTGCCTGCCATGCTGCACCCGTCGCCCTTGGGGACACCAAAGCTGGGGCTGATTTCTGGGGTAGGGCAGTCCCTCCAGGCGCCCAGACAGCAGCCCCATCTGCTATGGCTGGGGCGCATGGCCCCAAAATGGCCCGGTGCCCGGGCTTTGGCCAGCAGCACCTGCATGCTCCTCCCAAAGGGTTTGTGTGGACGCGGCTTCAGATGGGGCTTGGGGATCCCCAAGGGTGAGCGCGATCCCAGCTGGGGTGGCAGTGGGTGGCCCAGGCTCTGGCTGCCTCCTGTGCGGGAGTCACGCTGGTGGGATTCCAGGGGTGCCCCTGAGCACACTGGGGCTTCCCCCTGCTCTGGGCTGGGGAGGAGAGCTCGGGCACCTGCAGCGTGCGCTGGGCAGGGGACGGCTGTGGGTCCAGGCTGCAGCCCGGGGGTGATGTGGCTTCTCCAGCAGCAGCTGCCCGCGCTTGGAGCAGCAAACGGCGGCAGAGCCCAGGGCCCCTGGAACCTGCTCTGGGGTGTTTGGATGGGTGCAGCGGGCTGGGGCCGCCTGCACCTCGCCAGTGCTGTCCCACCAGTGGGGACAGACGTTTGCATTGAGCTGTGAGCCCGGTGCTGTCAGCCAGGCTGGGAGTGGGGAGGATCCCAGTGCTCCCAGTGCTCCCGGAGCCGTGTCAGGACAGGGCTGATCAGCAGGTTTTGGGGGAAGCCTAAACACGTGCTGAGAGATGGTGCAGGCTTCTGGGGTGTTGCATGGTCCTCCTTGTGTGCAGTGTTGCTGGGCTTCCCTCTAAATTTGGTGAGGCTGATGCTGTGAGGAGGAGGAGGATGAGCGTGGCAGCAGTGCCCCGCTGTGCGGCAGGGCCTGTCGGGGTGATGTGCTCCCCTGTCCCATGTCCCCTGTCCCGTGTCCCTGTCCTGCCAGCACAGTGCTTCCTTCTGCAGAAGACCTCCTGTTTGTCAGGCCGTGACATCTCATCACTTCTGTGGAGATGATGATGCTTGTGTCCCACGCAGTGCCCATTTTTCACATTATATCAATATATTCCCACGTGCCATCACAGAGGACAGAGCTGGTGGCGGAATCCTGCCACTGTGAGCGTGGGCCATTCTGCTGTTTCATTAGACTCGGCTACTGAGGGGCACCAGGCTTCAAAATGGAATCACTTTGCTTTGCGAAAAGTCTTTTCCAATATATTTCCAGCGGTGCCGCGGTGGGTGCATGTGCTGAGTGTCAGTATGTCGGAAGGAAATTGCACATAAAGACAGCTCTTTACACCGAGAAGATGCAGTAAGGACAGTCGGATCTCATTCAGAGATTGTGTGAAAGAAAGGCTGCCGTGGTATCACTAGGAGATATTGCTCAGTGCTTTGGGGATTTGTTTGTTTGTTTTTCTGTGTGCATATGTAAATGAGAGTTTAACTGATTGCAAATAGCAAAGTAGCACATTCCCCTCTTTTAAATGGGTAAAGCAGGGCGAAGCATTGCAATACTCCTTTCCAGCGGTGTAAGCTGTCTCACACCGTGCTCTGCTGCACTGCTGGGTAAGAAGCCCATTTCCCCTCTGTCATCTCTAAATGCCGGAGCCTGGCAGAGACCACGCTGGTGCTGCCGGCTACCAACTCATGTCCTCCGTGGCGCATGTCCCCTGTTCTGCCGCGGCGCAGCCAGACAACACATGGCTGCTGCTCTGGTAACAGGGAGCCGGGGTGGCACCTCGTGGTTGTCTGGCTGGGGGGGCTCGGCTGGTGACGGTGGGGTCCCCAGGGGCGGCTTAGGCACCCGAGGCAGATGGCTGGGGCAGAGGATGGAGGCAGACTGCTGGAGCGAAGGATCGCAGGCATTCGCTTCCTTCCTCTCCTTCAGTTCAAAGAGAGTAATTTCATGCCTTAAGGGCATCCATCGCTCCTGAGAACAAAAGGGTTGGTTGATATTTTCCTGGGGAATGTTCCTGGCAGCTCTCCTGCCTGCTGTTTCTCATTCAGCCTGGCTGTGGCTGCTTTTTTCCCAGCAGCTCCTGGGTGGTACCGGTGGTGTTTGGGCAGCGATGGCCCTGTGGCTGGTGACATCAGGCGCTTCCCGCGGTCACGGTTGTCCTGCGAGTGGCTGGGCTGCTGCTGCTGTGCGGTGTTGGTCCTTGGCCCATCACTGTTAAAGCCGAGCAGGTCCTGGTGCCAGTAAGGTGTCCAGGCATTGCCTCAGGAGCTGGCCGGGTGTCACTGCTGCCTCCAGTGGGGTCCTGGGAGAAGCAGGGCTGCTCTCGGTGGTGCTTGAGAGATGTTGCTCTGCTGCTACTGGGTATTTACGTGTCCCCATAAAGTTTCGTGATGTTTTTCAGTGACTAGATAAAAGCAAAGTCAAGGGTCAGCTCCTGCCCTGTCGTGTTTCCGAGTCCGTGTTGCTCGGCCTGGGCCGTTCCGTCCATAGGGCAGACCTCAGCCGGGGGGAGCTCAGCACCCGCCCCCGCGCAGGACGAGGAGTCACCTCCGCAGGGGTGGCAGATCGTCACCACCGAGGGACCAGGGCTCTGCCTGCAGGCTCAGATCCTGTCCACAGGCTCTGGCTGCCCTTCTGCCCAAGAAGACTGCTCTTCTTGTCTATGGGCACCATTTATTTATTGCTTCCTTTTCCCTGTACACAGCTACTCCTTCTTTTCATCTTTGTCTCTCCACGCTGCTTCTCCCTGGTTGTGAAAAGTCAGGAACAAGAGGATGGAGATTACTGCCTCTATCTGCCAGAGCAACAGCACTGTGGCTTTCTTTTAAAACAATAGTTATTGTTATCATTGTTATTGTTTTTATTATTACATTTTTTCCTCAGACACTTCAAGGAAGGTTTTTCTGGAAAGCTTACAATTAGCGGGTGGTGCTGGAGGTGGGGGAGAGGTGCTGGGTGGTTGGTTGCTCACAGCAGCGGGGCGCTGGTGTGGAGGGGAGGTGCAGGTTCAGCATCCCACCTCTGGACGGGATGGGAGAGGAGCAGGCAGCTGGGCTCCGGGAGGGGCAGAGGCATTTCGGGGGGCTGCTGCTGGCGAGCAGCACGGCAGGGCGACTGCGCCAGAAGTGTCGTGGCACAGAGGTGTCCGGACAGGGCAGAGAGCTGCTGCTGGTGGGGGCAGCTGCCATGCGGATGCTGCACACCCACTGGGTGCCCAGGTGAGCACGGCGCGGTCCTGGCACCCAGGCGAGCGTGGCACACAGTGCTCCTGGCGCCTGGGCGAGCACAGTGATGGGCTTTGTCCCACTTGCAGGTGTACAGGAGACACGTAACGTTACGCAGCTCACAAAATCAGCGGTACGCGAGCTGCTGAGTGGCCAACTAACTTGGGAACGATTGTCAGTCCTGTGGCGCTGAGAGTGCAACCCACAGCATAGCTCTGCTCTTATCTGTCCCCATGCTGGAACACTGAGATACTTCCATTTTCTCCGTCTCCCCCACCCCATTTTTAATTAAAAAATTAAACAAGAGGACCAGAAATAAAAAGAGATAGAAAAGGGAGAACTTTGATATCAAAGCTGAAAATTAAAAAAAAAAAAAGTTTTGGATTCCTTAAAGTAAAATTTTGTTTTCAGTAAAAAGCTTTCTTATTAAAAGAAATTCAATTAGCATGAGTTCTTTGCAGCAGAAATTAAGCGCATGAAAAAGTATTTGCATATGTCAGAGCCTTCAGCGTAACGGGGAGTGTAAGCTGCTTTTTCTTTCCTTAGTACAATAGAACCTAAAGAAAAACCAACAGTCAGGAACAGAAGTGGTGCTGTTGGCAAACGGTGCCAGTCGTGGTGGTAGCGGTGGCAGCGCTGCCCTTGCCGTGTTTCGGAGGGCGGAGCTCTGTGTCCCCCCATGGAGGGCAGGTCGCTCTCACCCCTGTGCTGGGGGGCTGCGGGAGCCTCTCCTCATGGGTTATTCAAGGTGGTTTCAAATCCTTGGCTTTCCAGGGTCTTTTCCCTGACCAATCCTTGCCTGGCCTTGGATGGCGTTCTGCTGGTACCTGTCCCACTGTCACCATCCCCGGGGGGCACAAGGTCCAGTTTCAGCTGGGCTTCAGCCTCTGGGTGTTCCCTGAATGTTGTAGCTAAGGGGCAGCCCCTGTGTCAGGAAATACCTCGGAAGTTCTCCTATTAAACTTTTGTGCTAAAAAAATGCCATTTTTTGGAATACAAAATGCTCCGCTCAAAATGTTTCAAGTTTGATGACTGTGTGTTACGTTTAGGAGCAGTTTCAGAATGGCCTGCCCCAGGGTTATGGGGTTTGTGAGGACCTGGAGGACGTGGTGTTGTGACGGACATCCCCAGCCCACGCTGCGCAGCCGGGGCTGGGGGCTGGCCGCCCTCTGGGGATGCTGGGGACCCCCCTGCCATTACACTGCTGCCACTGGCACTGGGGACACTGCCAGGGATACTGGCCCCTGGCAGGCTGAAGTGTCCAGGCTCCCCAGTAATAATTTTGAAGAAAAAAGATTGATTCTTGTTCAGTTCAAAGTGAAACAAAAGGTAAAAATCTGCTAGCAAAACCCCTTGTTGTCACCTCTGTCGCTGTGCTGCTCTGCAGGCGGGGGCACGCTGGTCTCTTGATTTGCTGTAGCGGACACAAACAGATGAAAAATCTGCCAGATCTCCAAGCACAGGCTGTCCCCCACCCGTCTCTATCGCCTGCACCAACGAAGGATCCGAAAGGCTCAGCCCCTGGGTGCTCGCAGGGTGCTGGGGGTGCTCGCAGGGGGGTTTCGGGGTGCTGGGGTTGCTCACAGGGAGAGCAACCCCATCTGGGTCTGCCTCTCCCATCCTCTCGCTCCCCAGCAGGAGCCGAGCATGCGGGACTGGAGTGGCCGCAGATGGCCGGGTGCTGGTCCCTGCCCTGATGGCAGCCGGGCAGTGGGCGGTGGGCGGTGGGCTCTCCCTGTGTCCTCCCCTTCCTCCCTCCTCCTGACAAACCTGCTGGGGTCGGAGAGCGGGATGTGACATGCACCACATCACAGAAAAACGTGTCCCTGTGCCTGGAAGCCTAGAAATGAGGAAAAGTGATGCATTTTTAAAGAGGACATTCTGGGGAGAGCAAAGTACCTCCTTTGATTTCTGTGCATAATTTAAGGATAACTCAATTAGCTCCAGTAAAGTCATGCTAATTTACCTGCGGTAAAAGTTTGAGGTTTCTTGTTTCTACAAGCATTTTCCTACATAATGCTGCTCTTTTCTCCTGTTGTGAAAAGGGAACTGCGTAATTTTCCTGATATTAATTAAGATAAGAGAGAATTATACCGAAATGTATTCAACAGAAAATAAGTAAGTTTAAAACCTGACCGAACTCCAGATCAAAATCACTGGGCTGGTCACGGATTGAGCCCCGGTATCCCGAACAGCAGGGGTCTCTGTGGTTACCGGTACGGTAACGTAGCTGGGGGTGCAGGTGATGGAGCCGCTTGGGATCTGCATAGATTCCATTTTTCTTGGAAAACTGGAGAGTGGGGAGGGCTCATGGAGGGAAGAGACGGAACAGAGCGGCCATGCTGTGGCCACCCGGACTTGAATGATGTCTGTGCTGAAGCCACCGGCTTCCCGCCGTGCTGGTCCCCGTGTGGGCCACCGGCTGTCCTGATGTGGGTGCCCATCGCCACGCCTGGCTTGTCCCCTCCGAGCATGGCATCGTGCGGACGGACGCTCTTCTGAGCTGGCAAACTGTGGGTTACCCTGCAATTCTGTCTGGTTCTGTTCACACCTGATGTCGCACAAGAGTTGTCTGGTGTGCGCTGTGCCACGCCAGCGAGCAGTGGAAATACAGTTTAGGTGGGAAGATGTGGGAAAAGGGTCATCAGGATCTCCTGAGATCTCTGTCTGCTCCAAGTCGCCCTTGGAGTGGCGATGGATGCCAGCTGGAGATCCCACTGCCCGGCAGCGGGGTGTGCGGCGTGGCGGTCGGAGCCCAGCATGGTCCTCAGCAGCTGCCGCGCCGGCTCCTGCACAGCTGGACCACAGCTGGGGCAATGAATTGTGGTGTAAAAGCCCTCGCGAGGCATTGCTGGGGACTCAAGCCGGGATTAGTCTCCACTTGCTGTACGGATGGATTTGGGTGTGTAGGTGTCCATCTATCAGCCTCTGTTTCACAAGTTCAACAGAAATCTTGCAACAGCAGCACGGCTGGTCAATTTTTGGAGCAGCAATTAAAATCTAAACTTCTTTGCCAAAGCCTTAAGTACGTCTCTTATCTAAAATGCTCAGACACATTGCTGAGTTAAGAACATTAGGACCAAGAGACCCATTAAATTATCTGGCATAGAAGAGATAGCTATAAAACCTGCAAAATGACTGGATCTCACGCTGCAGATTTGATGGTATCTTCTTTATACACTAAGATGTAGAAAAGGAGGGAAAAGACCTTTCAGAGTCATTCCTCTGGGCTAGAAGTGTTGAAAGCAGCTAAGGGTTTCTTTTTCTGTTTCCAGAAATCTGTGTATGCTATTTTTGATCTTGTCCAGCTGAAGGGAATCCCACTTTGTTTGCGTTTTTTTTACTTTTTCTGTCCTACAAGATGTTTGATGTGTCTTTTGGAAAAAGACAAAAAGATACAGCACTGTTCTGTCCTCCCTTCCCCGATTAATTAAAATGATCTGTGATAATTAGATTCAGAAACTGTTCAAAACTGTATCTCGGAGATGAGGTAAGGTCATTAAAATAATCACGGTACAGCTTCTGCGTGTTTCAGCGATGCTGTTCCTCAGTAATCCGGTGTCTGTGCAAGTTCTGAGTGGCGGTTTATTAGAAGAAACAGCCTCGCCTGAAGTTGTAGGCTGCATTTATTAGCCACAGCTCAGGGCTTAATGACCAGTAAACACTTGTGTCGACCCTACCCTGAGTAGCCCAAACAGCATGGTTTATTAATGCGAAGCAACAGAGGATAGAGAAACGGCCAATTAACACATGGAATAATGATGTTATCATCAGGCTTAGGCGATGACTTGTTTAAAACCGCAGGCTCAGAGCAGCTGGATGGGAGCCGGTGTGCTTTCGGGGTGCCGGAGGAGCTGGGGTGCTGGTGGGACCCTGTCCCCATCCCTGGGAGGGGCTGTCCCTTGGGTGAAGGGAAGCGGGTGCTGCTGGAGCCGCCCTTCTCACCACCCACATTTCTGCCAGACCGTGGTTTTAATTCTTGGCCCTGCTCCCCAGAAAAATGTCTGCATGCCGAGGGTCTTTGTTTTGTATCTGTATATCTGTCTTCTGAGGTCAGTGGAGGTTTTCTAATTAAAATGTTAAATATCCTTGGGTCAGGTACCAGGTGCAGAAGGAGAATTACATTTTCGATACAAATAAAAGCCTGTCATAGCACTGGGCCTAACTGTAGGCTAAGAGAGAAATACCGTCAAGGGTGATGCAGAAGAGAAAAGTTCTCAGTGATTATTTCTGTTTGCCATTTGCAAAGAAGCAGAGAAGTGCAAACTCACGGAGACAGTGAGATATTTTCTACTTCTACAGGAACTAAGAAAAAGGTTAAAAAGTGACAGTTTAAGTAAGGCATTTTAAAAGTGACAGAGCTGGATAACTGGTACCCAGGAGTATTAAAATAATTGGCCAAGGAGCTCCCTGAGACAGTAATGGTTTATTTTTAACAAATCCTGGAACACTGTGGATGAACCAGTGGAATGGGATAAGGCTAATGAAAATTGATAGAAAAATTAAATATGATTGGGTCCGGGGGGAATTGTGCTGTCAGCTCCTGCCGGGCCAGATCCCTCTCCTCTCCCTGCCAGCCGCCCGCTGGCTTTGCCCTCCTCCGGCTCACATCCTGCACCATTCCCACCACAGGCTTTTCCCGCAGACCTGGTGATGGGAAGCGGCTGGATCTCCTGTCCTCCCTGCTCCTGGAAAGCTGGCCATTGGGATGTGCCGCGGGACGGCGCCGGCGTGCTCAGCCCCGCTCCCACACCCCATCCCAGCAGCCGTTCCTGGATGCTGTGCCTTCCCTGGCTCCTCCACCTCCCCATCCCTTCCTCTGCTGGGGGCTTCGGGGGCGTGTGTGGGGGGATTTCTGGGCTTCTCCCGCGCTTCCTTTGCCCAGGCCCACCCTCGGGGCATCTGGAACATCTGGCTGGGGCGCGGGGTGCCCAGGAGCGGTGGTGGGCAGTGTGTGAAGTGGCCAATGCTCTTGAGTGTGGAGTCACAGGTGCCACCAGCCCCTCGTCCCTGGACCCCCTCTCCAGCCTTGACACCTCAAACTGGCATATTCGGCTGGAGCTCGGCTCTTCCAGGGCAAGCGCCTGCTCCTCGCATGGACAGCCCTGGCAGCTAGAGATGCTCTCAAAGTGCTCCAAGTTCTGCCATGCTGTTTTGGGAGCATTCCCAGTTTTACAGGGCCTCGGGGTCTCTCTCGCTGTCAAGCCCAGCTCCCGATTTCTCTCCGAGGTTACCCCTGAGACTTCAGTCTCATGGCTCCCCTTTCCACATCAGAAATAGGAGTTTAACTGTCTCCTCTCCCATTGCTTTCCAAAGCCTGTCTCTCAGCAATCTGCATTTCCCAGGGGAGATGGTTGCCCATCTGGTACCCTCGGTGTCCTGAGCCGTGCCCTCGGGCTCTGAGGCTGTAACCGGCATGCATCTCTCCTTGTTGCTTGTCTTTGTTAGGTGCAGTTACATTTTACTGTAACCTGACCAAGGTAGGAACGATGTGTTCCAGCTGTTGGTTACACAACATCCCACCCAGCGGCAGGGCCCCCACCAAGCTCTGCTGTGGGTCAGCAGTGGGAGCTAGAGCTGCTGACCTCACCTGATCTGATCTGACCTGGCCTGACCTGATCTGACTTGACCTGATCTGAGCTGATCTGATCTGAGCTGCTCCAGACCTGGTGACCTGCACAGTCGCCGTGGCTGTCTGCAGAATTTCACGTTTGATTGTTTGGCAGCTGTTTAACTGATGCTGGAGGCTGTAGGACGGGTGCTGGGTCCGTAATCCCTGTCCGCTGGTCTGGTTGCAGCCCCGCAGAGCGCTGCCACACCGAGCTTCTGGTGTCCCATACCTGGTAAGTGCCGACCAGGCGTCTGTTTGATGTGACCGTGTGACAGTGCAAACACAGGTATTCACCCAGCATAATGAGTCCTTGTCCCTCAGCATAAGTACATCCGAGGCTGGTTCAATGGTTCTCGCTGATCTCTGCTCATGGACCTTCCTTCGAGAGCAAGGCTTTACGTTTCACAGGCGTCCGCAGGTTCTCCTGTCTCCATCCTGCCCAAGGCAGCTTTTCTTACACACTTCCCTACACCCAGGGACCTCATATAGTCTCCAAAGCATACCAGGTCTTTAAGCCCTTTGGCATCATTATTCTGTTGTCTCTAAGTAGTAAGCTGGCAATTACGGAAAGAACTGATATGAGCTGATAGTGCGGGCTTGGCGTATAATTTCCTGATTGCACTACAGATAAGCTTAATGACTTTCTGCAGTGTGTTATCTTCTGCTGTGTCCTCTGCAAATTTACTTTTCACTCTTTCTGGGAGGGTCAACTCCCTGATTTTTGAATCCAGCAGAGGCGCAATGAGTTATGTAGTGTGTCACCCGAGGGAGCGACTCGCTGGGTGCCACTGGGATGGGGCCACTGGCAGCGGTTGTCAGTTGTCGCAGTCTGTGCAGCCAAAGCTGGTGTGTGCTGCCGTGCTCGAGCTCCGGCCAGACCCGGCTGAGCACCCCTGTGGCTGAGTGTCCCTTCAGCCCAGCAGGATCCAAGTTGGAGCAAGTCCAGAGCAGGTCCATGAAGATGCTGGGAGGGCTGGAGCCCCTCTGCTGTGAGGACAGGCTGAGAGAGCTGGGGGGGTTCAGCCTGGAGAAGAGAAGGCTCCGGGGAGACCTTGGAGCCCCTTCCAGTCCCTCAAGGGGCTCCAGGAAAGCTGGGGAGGGACTCTGGACCAGGGAGGGGAGCTGCGGGATGAGGGGGAAGGGTTTTAAACTGAAAGAGGGGAGATTTAGATGAGATATCAGGAAGAAATCCTTTGCTGTGAGGGTGGTGAGCCCCTGGCCCAGGTTGCCCAGAGCAGCTGTGGCTGCCCCATCCCTGGAGGGGTTCAAGGCCAGGCTGGACGGGGCTTGGAGCAACCTGGGCTGGTGGGAGGTGCCCCTGCCCAGAGCAGGGGGAGGAACTGGGTGGTCTTTAAGGTCCCTTCCAACCCAAACTATGCTACGATTCTCTGAGCACCCCTGCGGCTGAGCACCCCTGTGCTCGCCTGGCCTGCCCCTGGCAGACGGCACGGGGCAGTGGCTGGGGTTCAGCGCCTCTGCCCGAGTAGCCCTTTCATTTCTGTCTTCCCTCTGACTCTGCCGCGGATCCCAGTCCCCAATGTGCTGCCTGTGCTGTTTCCAGAGCTCTGCTAACATTTTGTTCAGCTTATCATTACTTTCTTCTGTTGTTTTTCCCTATATCAGGAAACCATAAATATGTATTTTAGTGCCGTCAGTTTTTTCAAGTGTGCGGAGCTCTACCTCCTGAAAAAATCCCAGCAGCAGATTTTGAGCCAAAGGGAAGACTGCAAAACTAGTTTCTCCCTTATGGCACATTGAAAGTTTCTCTTATAGGCGAAATTGCCCAACCCTGACAGATGTATCTGAAGTTTTAAAAAAATACGAGTCCCAGTATTTCACTGAAGCAGTCATCATTGGTAGGTAAAGGAAAATACTCCTTTTAGTGTGCCCATTGATTTCCTTTGGAGCAGAAGGGTCACTGGGAGTTGTGTCCCCGTGCTGGCTGCGTGAGCCCGTACAGAGATCTGAGCATCGGCCGCCTGTGTTGCGGTCCTGAGCCTCTTTGGTGCACGCACTCTGAATGAACATGGGGAAAGGCAGGGCTTTCCGCTCGGTGCTGGATTTCTGTTGGGGACTACATCACCTCCATTTCTTCCCTGCCCTTCAGCTGCGGGGAGGCAGCCACCGCTCCCTGCCTCACCCTGTGTCCCCAGGGTCCCCGTCAAGTCGGGGTGCTGGGACAGGACGTGCACTGCCTCCCCTGCCCTGGCTAATGGCCAGCGTGTGGGAACCTCTCCTGGGGGTTGGGGGCTGCCCTGCACTCCCCCCTGCCCCGGCACTGCCCCATGGGTGCAAAACACAAGCTGTGTGCGGTGATGGTGCCATTTGCGGTTGTCACAGGGTTTTCAGACGCTGGGTGTTTGCTGAGCCGTGGGCTGCTGCTGCATCCCAGGAATTTCCCATCTCCTGGAAGTGCTTGGAATTTACTCCAGGGTCGGTCAGAGCCTCTGCCAGGGGCTCACCTGCTGGAGCAGTGTCACCTCAAGCCGTCCCTTTGGGTCGTCTCCTTCCCTGGGGCGTGCCATGCTCAGACTGTGGCATGATGGCTGGGGTGGGCAGAGCACAGCCCCGCCGGGACCCCCACCCTCGCCCTGCGACCTCCCCATGCTGAGGGCTGTGCCAGGAGCTGAGCCGGGGCCGCGGCCGTCAGACCCCTTCTCGCAAAGGGGGACTGCTTGGGCTTCCAGGGTAGATAACGTGGTGGATTAATTAGATAGTTAAGTGCTAACAGCAATTGAGAAGAGATATACTTGCTGTATGCCCCTAAGTTTGAATTTATTAAAACTCCTTTCTGTATGGCCTATTAATTTTTGATGACTTTAGATAAATTGCACTCAGCCTGAAAATAAATTAAAATAAGTGCATATAAATCATTTACTATTCTTGGCTTCTGCAAAACAAATTTCCATTTCAGCTCTTGTTGTCCTTCTTTTATTACATGTATTCTGCCGGAGCACATCATTCGTTATTGTGATGAAAATGTTTTATCTCCTTGAGATTCCCTGGTTTTTCCTTTTAAGTGTTGAGGCTGCTGTAGACATGGCACATCTTATATCATTTCAGTAGCTAATTTGACCACATCCTTTTTGATTTACCAGTTAACAGGCCAAACCTAAATACTAAATAGGTATTCTTTCAGGAGAGAGATCTATGGTTTGTATCTGGTATTACTTGACATTAAATTAAACTTCAGAACTTAAAATCCAGCTTATGTTTTATGACTCACATCCCGAAGTGATGTTCAGGGAAGTGTAGAGGCAACCCTAATAAATGCCCGTCTGGTTTTAGATCATTTAATTTACTATATGTTTATGTAAGAGTACGGTGACTAAGAAAAGAATTGGCCTCAGTTAATCCTGCAACGATTGCAAGATATTATTACTAGGATAATAAATGTCCATCTGGAGTAAATCATTGTCAGTTTACTTTTAATTTCATTTTGTAGACTGGAGAAGTGGGGCAGTGGAAGAAACAAGTTATTTTTGCAGTGCTTGATAAAGCCTACAAACTGTTTAGGCTTGGAAATCTACTTATGATTAACCCCCAAATTTTACTTTGAAGTGTCGTGATGATGGCTTCCCTCTCCGACAGTGCTGTTTCCTCCGCTGCCGATCTCTCCTGAGCACACTGCGTGTGCGCTTGCCTCGGCCGTAGCACCCTGTGCCCGCGTCCTCATGTCCACGTCCCTGTGTAGTCTCCGGGCTCATGCCCATTGGGAAATGCTGGTGTCAGTGCATTGAAATCCTCGGTGTTTATTTGGTAAAGGCAACCTTGGAAATGATTTTATTACATTTTTGTCACAGCGATAAGTTAGGCATTGCTGAAGTCGGGCATCCTATCCTGCTGTACCACAGCGGTCAGGCAGGGGTGGCTTCAGGCGCGTTCAGGAGTTGTGTGGCTGGGTCTGCCAGCAGGTTACACACCCGCCTCTCTGCCCTGGAGCCATTTGCTCCCCGTGTCTGGAGTAACTCTGTGCCTCTCCTCCTTGTGTGTGCCCTCATGGCTCCCGCATGGCAGAGGTACTGCAGCGAGGCTGCGCTGGCGAGCAGTGTAACCAGGCAGATGGGTTCAAACAGAGGCAATTAGCTGGTCTGAAGATCTCCTTGGGTGCCTTCCTCTCTCCTGCCATGACCACTCACGCTTGCGCAGCAGATGCAGAGTTGTGCCAGACCTGGGGCTGGACTCTGCAGCTCGATGCCTTTGTGTGTGCCCCTGCCTTCGCCGCAGGGCATGCTGTGCTGCAGTCGGGTGCTCGTCCGGTGCCGGGACGGGGACGTTGGCATCCGCCTGCCCCCTCCTTACCTACTGCCAGGGCATCATGTCCCAGTCACCCCCCTTCACAGGCGAGAGTGTTGACCTGCTGGAGGGTAGGAAGGCTCTGCAGAGGGATCTGGACAGGCAGGATCACTGGGACGAGGCCAATGGTGTGAGGTTCAACAAGGCCAAGTGCCGGGTCCTGCATTTGGGTTACAACAACCCCATGTACGCTACGGGCTTGGGGCAGAGTGGCTGGAGAGCTGCCTGGCAGAAAAGGACCTGGGGGTGTTGGTCGACAGCCGGCTGAAGGTGAGCCAGCAGTGTGCCCAGGCGGCCAAGAAGGCCAACGGCATTCTGGCCTGTGTCAGGAACAGTGTGGCCAGCAGGACTGGGGCAGTGACTGTCCCCCCGTACTGGGCACTGGTGAGTCCCCACCTTGAGTGCTGTGTCCAGTTTTGGGCCCCTCACGACGAGAAAGACACTGAGGTGCTGGAGCGTGTCCAGAGAAGGGCAACGGAGCTGGTGAGGGGTCTGGAGCACAAGTCTGGTGAGGGGCGGCTGAGGGAGCTGGGGGTGTTCAGCCTGGAGAAAAGGGGGCTGAGGGGAGACCTTCTCGCTCTCTGCAACTGCCTGAAAGGAGGGGGTAGCCGGGGGGGGGTCGGTCTCTTCTCCCAAGGAACGGGCGACAGGGCAAGAGGAAACGGCCTCTAATTGTGCCAGGGGAGGTTTAGGATGGATATTAGGAAAAAATTCTCCACCGAAGGGGCTGTCAAACACTGGAACAGGCTGCCCAGGGCCGTGGTGGAGTCGCCATCCCTGGAGGTATGTAAAAGCCGGGCAGACGTGGTGCTGAGGGACATGGGGTAGTGGTGGGTTTGGCAGTGCTGGGTTAACGGTTGGACTCGATGATCTTAAAGGTCCCTTCCAACCATAACGATTCTATGATTCTGTGATCCTATGACGGCTCTCCCGGTGGGGTGGGTGGAACATTTTGGTTTCTGTTCACTGTTCGCTGCGAGGCCGTAGCCCCCGCTGCGCACCAGCCCCAGCTTCGTCCGGAGGCGTGCGCACTTGCTCTCCTTCCGAGAGACCCAGAATGTGGCACTTTAATGCTTCACAAATGGTGTTTCTCGGCTCTCCTAGTTTAGGGTGAATAGAACTGAAGTTAGTGGGGGTTGTTTCACTTTGCGAGCACTTTCATCCCTGCAGAATGCACTTTGATTAATCACAATTGATTATTGACCAAATTTTTCAGAAACGTAGCTGTAGGGGAGCAGATGGGACAGCCCTCGGGGCCACCGGCCTGAGTACAACTGAGCGCTGTGCCCTGGGCTCGATGGAACTCAACCCTGGACCCCTGCCCTCTGTCCCCTGCCCCCTGCCCTCTGTTCCTGCCCCCTGCCCCTGCCCGGGGCTCAGCTGCCGAGCGGAGGGCACGGGCCGTGCAGGAGGGTGCCCTGTTGTGGGGCGAGGTGTTTATTTATCAGCCTTGGCCCATCAGCCGCACCGCCCCACGTGTCACCAGGCCAGGGACATCCCGGGCTCAATGCGGGGTTTGGCTGGGTGGGTGAAGCCCCCCGGCCTGTGCGGTGAGTGGCGGCGGCCGCGCCGAGCAGCGCTGGGCCCTGAGCCGGGCTGGGAGGGGGCCGTGGGGTGCCGTGCTGAGCCCTGGGCTGTGGGGAGCCCTGCATGGGGGGTGAGTGCTCCTCCCCGCCCCAAACCGCTCTCCTCCCTTGCTGGCCGGGTTACGTAGCACAGCCCGGCTGCCCGTGGTTCTGTCCTTCCAGATCTTCCTTGCCAAGCAATTGGAAAATGCCTCTGAGCAGCAACATATGCAGCGGCGCCGGGGGTCCCGGCCTCCCCAAGGGATTGGGATCCCGACTGCCCCTGAGCGAGACCCGCTCCCTGCGGCGCCGTCCCGGAGCAGGAGGCTGGATGTGGGGCTGGCGACCCGGCATCAGCCGTGTGGCAGAGAGCGATCTGCTCCTTTATGCACCTGAGGAGCTTGGGCCCCCAGCTTCCCGATGGCCCCAGCAGGCACCTCCGAGCACGAGTCTGTGGCAGGTGCTGTCCTCGGGGAAGGCGGCTGTGCCGGGGCTTGCAGTGAGCGCCAGAAGCGGGCCCGTTCCCAAGCATGTGTGCTGGGATAAGCCTCAGAGGAAGGATAAAAGACTGGATTAAGGGGAAAAGACAAGGCTCTGACTTGTTGTGGATGAAGTGCTACATTTAAACTTAGGAGTTTGCAGACATTTTTGAAAGGACAGCCTTTTTATTAAAGAGCAATCCCCTGGATTTGAGGGAAGGGCGCACAGAGTCTTCTCAGGACTGGGAGCTTTGCAGCACTGAGTTTATACAAGTGCCAGGGCAGCCAGAGCGGTTCCTGTCGATGGCCTGTTTAAAGACAAGGGGCCCCTGGGCCTTTGCACATGGAAGTCTTTGGCTGTGGATAAATCTGAGCTTTCTGTGCCCCAAAAGCGCTCCCGTCACACAACTCCGAGTAAGGTAAAGCTTTCTCCATCCCGTATGTTTTTTGCAGTTTCCAGGAGTGAACCAGCGACTCTGAGGTGAATCCAAGGCATGGTGGAGATGTTTGCTTTGCTGTTTTCAGGAGCGGATCCCTCCACTGGAGTGCTTAGCTGGGGAAGCAGAGCCTGCGGCAGCACCTTTGGCATGCACTGGCTCTCTTGCCGTGGCTTTATTTTGAACAGCAGTGTCCGGGCTGGTGGGGCAGCGTGTGTGGGTAGCTGCACCTAGGCGTACGGGCATTTCTGCCTTGTATTCCACTTCCTTTATGGGTCCCCATGGCCAAGAGCCTCTGGTCCCAGTAGACGTCATTCTGGCTTTGCCACTTCCACTGTCTCTTCCATGTACCTGTTCACAGCGATGCGTGCCAGGGTTTGTCACGCTGCATTTCAGGTTTTGCCATGCAGTGGTGCCAGCCTTTTGTCAGGATCTGATCCTGGATGGAATAATCCTGCTGGGTGATTTTCATACTGAGCCTCCTGCCACTCCCTGCATAGAGGGAAGAAAGGACTTTCTGGTGTCCTGTTTTTGGGGTGTATAGTTTTATGCTCCCTTTTGCTACCGCAGGATAAAATTGCGCTCCTGACTATTTGGAAGATAAATGATCAGAACTCTATGTGTGTTTGTGTTCCATCTGGGGTTTCCCCACCTCACTCGCTGGCTGTGGAACTGAGCGGCGCACCAGGGATAGGAGCAAGAGCCTCTGAGCCAGACATGGGGACTGGGCTTCAGCCTCCAAACCACGGGTGGGGAGCTCGGCACCAGGAGCAGCCGCTGGGACGGGGAGGCTGCCTGGACAGGAGCCCGGGAGTGGGAACAGGCATAAGGTCAGACCCAAGGTGCGGCCAGGGGATTGCTTGGCCTTGCTGGACCACTGAGGCAGCTGCCACCCATTGTGCCCCCAACACTGGTCTCCTCTCCCCAGAGCCACGTTCCCCTGAAGGGGCTGATGGCACAGGCAGATCCAGCAGCTGACACTCACTGGGTGCGGGTGGGCGTTTGACAAGAATAATAAAGTCGCGGATTTCCCCACGCTGTGACTCGCTAGCACGAGGAGTGTTGCTATCAGAGTGCTTGGTCACGGCTGTTGGAAATGGCAGGCAGAGGCGCGGGAAGCGTGCACAGGTGAGAGAGCGCCGTGCCAGGAGAGGAGCACTGTCCCCGCGTGTGAGGGGCAGCAGCTGTGCCTGAGTCTGTGCTCAGTAGCCCCTTGTCCTGTGGGGCAGGGTCCGCGCAGGAGGGGCGGGGGGGGGACCGAGAACCTGCCAGGCTTTTTCCAGACAGGTGAAACGGCCGTGGGAAATATCCCAATTGGTGTCCAAACAAGCTGGAGCAAAGTGTCTTGTTTTGGTTCTCTGAATGGCAAATGAGTTTTTTTGATAGAAATAATGAGATTTTCCTCGTGGGAAAATTGGATTTGGGAAACGTGGTTTGCTGTCAAAAGCTGTTGAGGTGGAAGCTGCCCAGCCAGCCACAGTGCCTGAGAAAGCCACTGTGCCACCTGCAGCCATGGCAGTGGCTGAGCGCAGGAGAGGTGGTGGCATGCGGTAGGGGGGATGGCACCCGAGGGGTCCCCGTGGGGCTCCCTCCAGGGCTTTGTAAAAGGCTGCTTGTGGGGAAAAAAAAAAAAAAAAATCAGAGAAATTTATTTTGAGGTTTCTTTGGTTAAATTTTCTATGGAATTTTGTAATCTGGGATTAGAGCTCCAGCAAAGCAGATCTGCAGCTTTGGCAAAAGTCTGCTCTCTCAAGAATAGTTCTAAGAATTTGATTTCAGAAACTCCTCATGTTAAGAACCTCGTGACCATGCTTGTTAGTAGGGCTGTCGGACTTTTCCACATCTTACCCTTATTTTTACTAGTTCATAACAATGTTTTACATCAAGTGTTCAGGCTGCGTTTCGGCTGAAGCGCTGGGTATCGATTGCCTACCTCCAGCTGAGATCTGTTTCATTTGGTGCGTAGAATCACAGAATGGGTTGGGTTGGAAGGGACCTTTGAAGATCATCTAATAACCTGGTAAGGTGCCTTTCAGCAGTTTCTGAGATTATTTTTAAGTAGAAAACAAACTGATGACTTATTCTGGGGAGGACTTTGCCATGTTCATTGCTTGATGCCCATGAAAAATCCGCAGCAGGACTGTGCCAGGAGGAAGAGCATCACTGGTGTCACACACGCTGTGAACCTCACGTTCCTGCCGGGCCGTGGCTGGGCTGTGGGTGCCCTTTGGGGGACCATCCCTACCTTCTCCTGCCCCACCAGAAGGTGCTCGTGCCTCCCCTAGGCAGCTGGGACGCAGGGGGCAGGGGCAGGCATCTGTGGGGGGCCAGGAGCAGAAGCCGGGGCAGTGCTGTGGCTCTGTGATTCCTACCTGTGAAACAGGGGTGGCATTATCTGCCCTCTCAGGGGAGCGGAGAAAATAGGCGAGTGTTGTAGGACATCATTCAGAAAAGCCGAAGGAGAAGATAATATAGCTCTCTTCAGAGCAAGGCTTAAGCAGTAAATAAATCCCGATGCCGTAAGTGAACATAAAACAAAAGTACAGATAAAACAAAATATTTAACGGCTAATTATCAGGTGGGTGCCATCCACCCTGACTCCTCACAGGACAGGGGCCTTCGGCAGGTACGGAGCCCACGCGTGGCCGTGTGTTGGCAGGGGAGGAGCCGAGCTCCAGCTTGGCATTCCCGGCATACGGCATATGTGTGTCCGTGCCCTGCACCTTTGCTCCTTACTCCAACCTGTCCGTGCTTTCTGGGATTCCGTGTTTGGGCAGACATTTCTGAAACAACCACTTGGTGCTGAGTTTTCAAACCTGTGTTTCCTTTAAAACAAAAGTAAAAAGAGAAAGGGAAAGCTGGAAGTGCATGTTCAGGGATCGTGCTTGGATTTGTGCTGTGAGGCGATGTCCAGGGAGCCCGTACCCTAACCCAGCCGTGGCGCTGCCAGCCCCGCTGCTGCTCAGCGCTGCGAGAGGAGATGGATCTGTGCAAGTCGCAGGTTTTAGTGGGAGACGGGCAGCCACTTGGCCAGACATCCTGGGCTGTGGCACTCTCCTTTCTCTCTGGCTTCCTGCTGTTCAGAAATGCTCTGTGTTTCAGGTGAGTCTCCTGGCTCTCTGCATCCTTTTGCAGCAGTTAGCCAGTGGTTGGGGTACCTCCCCGAGAACGGGGACACAGGATGCTCCTGCGAGTACGTGACTGTGCCTGGCACCCAGTCACCCCAGCTGCATCGGGTGCCTCTGCCTGGGCAGGCTCCGCACTGGGGAGGGCTCCAGGGTGGTGGTGGCCCCAAGGAGCTTCTTCCCCTGCACCAGGGCTTGCCACTCGCCCCTCCATGCGCAGACCTGTCTGCAGCCAGTGGCCCGCTCCTGAAACTGCACTGGCCGGGAGGGCGCAGGGTGGATTTTGCAGGGGTGAGCAGGCAGCCTGGCCTCCCCGTGCCAGCTGGGAACGCGCTGCTTTGCCAAACTCGGTGACAGAGAAGTGTCAAAGCAAATCCCTGTTGTGTTTAGATGTTGCAAAAACACTTCGTTTCGAAAATGCCACAATATTGCAATTCAATAAAAATGTTTTGATAAGTTAAAAGCTGGGTTTTTAAACAAATATTCACTTTATTCACTTAGGCTTGCTCACATTTTTAAGCTGCACAATTAACACTGACTTTACAGTCAGCATTTAGCATATTTGTATAGTATTTAGTATGGCAATACCTCAGCAGCTGGAAAATGCAATAGCTTGGTGTTTCTGACTGTAAAACCCATCATTCGTTTGATGATGTACTTGAGATGGTTTTTGGTGAGGCCCCCCCTCTGCGGAGCCGGGGGGCTGTGCCATCCCTGCTGCGGGAGCCCCCGGCCCCAGCCCGGCAGCAGCATGGGGATGGGGATGGGGTGCGGGGTGAGGGGACGGTGGGTGCTGGGGTCAGGGCCCGGCTCGGCGGGCTCAGCCAGCCCGGCGCTGAGGTGCGGGGAGAGGGCTGCCCCGGGCCCTGTCCCCTCTGCGCTGAGGAGCTTCGAGAGCCGACTGAGCGAGACAACAGGAGGCTGCAAAGGCGGTTGTGCTGCTTTTGCCGCACTGCATATGGCCGCATGGATAATTACTGGGGGCTCGAGGAAAGGAAAAGGCAGGAGCCTATAATGCACATTTTATAGACGGGAGGCCCGGGAAGGCGAGCACTCTCTCTGTTTGAGCCCAGCTGTGTTTGCGGAGCCCTGCCAGCCGGGACACCGAGGAGGCAGCCCTGGCTGCTGGTGTTGTGTTAGCGCACACTGCTTCCTACAGGTGCGAAGTCGTGTGTAGTGGTGATGGACAATCCTGGTGGCGTTGTGTTGGTGCCCACTGCTTCCTACAGGTGCAAAGTCATGGGTAGTGGTGATGGACAATCCCGGTGGTAAGTCTGTTGCTTGCTGGTAATTACTAATGTACACTGGTTTAGAGTTGCCGTGGGAAGTTGGTGTTTCCCTGGGGGGGAACAGTGCTGCTGGACCGAGAGGATGTATTGCTGAGACTTTCTGTTTCAAGGACAAGGAGGAAATACAAAGGAAAAAGCCAAAATAGGCTCTCGGCTGTGCCTGCTTGAGCCCAAGGTCATTATACAGCTACAAACAGAGCTCGTTGGGTTTTACACTGGACAAGCAGGAGTGTGACTATCTCTCTTACTTTATAGAAATATAAATGAAGCCAGGAAGTGATTTCCTCTCCAGGTTAAATACCTAAAACCAGAGGCTGCATGCTCAGCCGAATAGTGATGCAGGAGGGGCCGGGGCGTGTGTGGCCGGGCGCTTTCCCACACGGCTGTGTTTCGGTATCACAATCAGCCCTTACAAAACCAGGGCTGGTTACCAAACCGTGCACTGCTGTTAATTTCCCGCCCCCTGGGATGGAGCTGCAGCCGTGGCGGGTGCTGGGGAGAGCCTGTGTGGGTGCAGCCGTGGGGCTGAGGGCCAGGCGCCCTCCCCGAGGCTCCCACTGCCCGTCGGCAGCCACAGTATGTTTCTTACCATTTCCCTCAGCGTGTATTTTATCACAACGTTTTAAGCAGGGTTTTTCTCAGAAGCTGCTCTGGTTTGTGCTTGTTTAAGTATCCATCTCCCCAAGCCATGTGGAAGCCAGCAAGAGGTGCCCCCTTGAGCCCCACGTGTCAGGGGGCCGCGGGGGATCGCCCGGCTGGTTTTTCTCACAGCACAGCTATTAATAAATTACAGACCTGCAGTCGTGTTCCTGCGCTGCCGCGTTGAATCATCCCATGTATCACCCTCAGCTCCTTGTCTGCAGTACAAATGCCTAATGAGCTCCGTCCGCCGCAGCCCCGCGTGTCGGAGCTCTCCTTCCTCTATGACTTGTTCAGCATTTAATTCATCGCATTTCAAATGCATTCATTTTTGCCGGCAATGGGGGTAGCTGAGCAGTGTTACGCATAGCTCTTGCACATGGCCATGGGCTCGGGGCCGTAGCAGGAGTAAGCGTGCAGGAGGCGTGCAGGAGGCATGCTGGAAGTGAGCTGGAAGTGTGCTGGACGCGTGCTGCCACCTTGTCTGTCCAGCACAGGGGACTCACGGTGACGGCCCTGACAGGCTGCTGTGGGTGCGCAGGGCAGGCAGCCGGTGGCCAGGGCGCCGGTGCCCGTGTGTTCAGAGCGGCTTGCTGGGACACGTGTGTCCCGTCAGTGGGGGGAGTAGCGGGGAGCAGAATAAAAAGGGAAAACAAACCAAATCCCTGGAAGTCCCTGCGACCCTGCTGCGTTACCTGCGCTCAGCCCGGTGTCACCAGGGTGCACGCCAGCATGGCATGCGCCCCGGGTGAGCCAGCTGCAAGCCGGTGCTGAGGCTGGGGGCTCTCTGGCCAGGGCGGCGAGCGTTGGCATCCCCTTGAGCGCAGGGCTGGCGTCAGGCTGTGGATCCTGAGCCTCCCCATGCCTTCCGGCAGGGTTTCGGCGCTCCTGTAGAGATGCAGGGCACAGAGAGCTGTGTCAGCAGAAGTGAGGGAACTAAATGCCTGGAAAGTGTCCATGTTCCCAGGCTGGAAACTCTTCAGCTGTGACTCGGGAGCCACGCTCCGTTTGTGCTGGTGCGGGGGACCCAGTATTATTTTTCTCTTTTTGAGGACTTGGTATTTTTGAGCGTTGTCTGCTCCAGACAATATGAACCACATGCAAAATAAAGTGCTTTGAAAGTAAATAAAGGATAATGACCCTATTTTTCTCCTCAGTTCCTGAGCTTTAGGGGCATGTTTATAAGCTGTACTCTGCAAGGGTAAGAGCTGAAGACTTTTGTTGTGTAGAAGACAGGTGAGAAACAGCACAAATTCAGAAACAGGGCTTTTGAGGAAGAAACATACTTTGTGCCAGGAGATGCAGCACCCCTGTGTGAGCTGGCAGTGCCGCCCCTGGGCCCGCGCTCTGAGCCTGGTCTCGCCTCGTGCCCGCCTTAGCAATGCCCCTGGTGCTGGGCATACCTGGGGTCCGAGGGCCACAGCCCTGCCTGAGCAGGGGTGGGATGGACGAGGTGGTCTCTGGGGGTCCTTCCAACCCCAGTGGTTCTGTCTTCTGCGAAGGGGTCTGCCTTCAGCCGACTGAGTTTCTTTTACATCATTTCCTGTTATTTTCTGAATAAGCCGGACAGCTGTGATGAGGCAAGGGAGGTTTTTTGCCCAGATGCAGGACTGTGATACAACATATGTGAGGGTCCTTTGAGGTCAGTGACCAAACAGGGGATGGGAATCAAGGAGGGATGAGCAATTTTAAAATCATTAGTGGTACTGCAGGCTGAGACAATCACATCCCAGGTAGCGGGGCATGCACAGGGAAGCTAAAGCATGCGGGAGGTGCGGGTCTGTTCCGGGGAGGGTCACGTTGTTTGCTCCGGGCTGCCGCGACGTGCAGGATGAGGTGTCCCAGTGATCTGATTTTGTGCAGCAAATCCCACATTCCCCGTTGGCGATACCAGTGCTCACCAGCTGACTTTGCAGCAACTGACCTCTGATACTGCAAACCAGCAGTGTCCCTGTCCCCCCCAGCCCCTGGTGCTCCTCCATGGCCAGGTCAGTTGGTGCGCTCGGGCACGGGGCGCCCGTCCCAGCCGTGGGGCTTCGGGGAGGGGTCTCTGTCCCTGCTGGGGGAGTGGATGGGGGTGCAGAAGCTCTCCTCCTGCTGCTGAGCAGCTGGCTGGCAGCCCTGGCCCCGCGGGACAGACAGGCTGTGCTCCTCCGGTAACTGTGCCTGGGGTCCTGCAGGCTGTGCCCCCCACACCGAGACCAGTGTCAGGAGCTTACACCCTGGATGGAAGCTGAAAATGTCCGCTTACCTGCCTCGCTGCCTGAAGGTCTGCCTGGGCGCTGGGATGGTCCTGGGAAGACGTGGAGCTCGGGGAGCTGCAGGCACACTGGTTTGCAGACCCACCTCGCGGCAGCAGGAGTTCCCAGTGAAGGTGGTGCCCTCGATGCATCATCGCTCTGCCTTGCACTGATCAGACTTTGGAACAACGCGTTCCAGCAAAACACCCTATTTTTTGCATTATAATAAAATCAGCAGACAAAATAAGTGCAAGTAACAACTTGCAAATTCTTGTGAAGGTTACAAACAATTGAAGGCAATAGAGCTGCTCCCGAAACAGATGAACTGTGGGGAGTGAAAAGCCAAACTGCTGCAACACCTCGGTTCTCTTCTGCCACGTGACAGCCCCTTAGTGCGTGGCTGTCTCCAGGGCAGGCGGACAGCTGAGCGATGTGTAAAATCTACTGTCATAATGAGTGCAGTACCCTTTTGATCCAGTGCAAGACACAGCCTCCCTTCTACCGCAGCAAACCCCCGGGGCTGCGTCGGGCTGTGGGGTGTTTGTCCGGGTGGGTGAGACCCTGCGCTCCTGAAACAGCCAGTGCTTCCCCCCGTGCCCGTGTCCCCCCCAGCTTTCACGGGCGCTCATGGCTCACTGCCCCTTCAGCAGAGACTTCTAAACCCTCCCTCAAAGGCCTAAACCAGATCGGGCACTTTAGCCAGGACAAACGCTTCTGGCTGTTAAGTCACAAGAGAAGAAATAGGGAGACTCAGGTCATGAGGACGAGTACGTAGTGGTGGTTCTGTGTGCACTTTTATAAATGAAAACATCTGAAGCGGTTGACCAACTCTGTGTGAAAGTTTTGTTGCACAGGTGCTTGAAATCCACTAGCAACTTTCTGAGCTACATGTAATTGGAAACTTCAAAAATAAACTGTGGCACGACATATTGTGGCACGACATATTGTGCCATACGGCAGAGTGGGGCGTTAGGAATCAGGATACCCCCAGCTGCCCCCTCTCACCCAGTGCCAGAACAGCAGTGGGATGTGTCGAGGGGTGCAGTGAGGGGGTGGTCACAGCACAGCGGGGGAAAATTCGAGTGCCTCACGACATCAGGCCCTGCTGAAGACAAGGTGTAAGGGGCTCCCGTGGCTCAGCATGGGGCCCTTTGCTGGCCGCGCTGGGGACGTACCGGCTGCATGGGGCTGGCGGTAGTGACAGTCCGGCGGTGTGACAGTTGCACTGGTACCTGTGGTTTCCATTAGTCCCACATGAGCTGTGGGGTCGGTCCCCGGTCGCAGGTGGCAGCCCTGGCTTTAGGGGATGCGTCTGTTGTGCCCAGTGCTAGCTGGCTCCTGCCTGAAGGTGCTCGCATCCCTCCCCGAGCTCCTCGTCCTGGTTTGCTTGCGTTTGCCTGTTTGCTCCATGTCACTTACGCTTCCGGTTCCAGCCCTTCCCCTGGGAACACTGTTTTCCTGGGGTACAGCTCGGTCTGTTTATGGTTCCCCCTGTGCCGGACAAACCATCTCAGTGTGCTCGTGCTGTGTCCCCGGCTGCTCTGCGCCTTGTCCTGCCGCAGCTGCGGGTGCAGCCAGCGCTGCCCCTCTGCAGTCACACCCGGGCAATGTGCTCCACACACAGGTTTTTCTGACAACATGTCTTTAGGACATTTGTGCGCGCTTGAGTGAAGGACTCCCTGGTAGTTTGCATAATTGCTCCTTCCTTCAGGGAAAGGCGTCCTGTGCACATGAGAATACAAAAAAAAAGGGCTCTGTTTGTGAATCAAAGCATTAATCACTTGGAGATAGTTGGTGTTTCGTGGGTTTGGTTCCATGTATGCTGCTTGTAGTGGTTTTGTGCTGCTCTCTATACTTGGTACTGTGGGTGATGTAGTTATCTTTTACTGTTGTTGTGTGTAACACTTCATAGAACTACAGAATCCCAGAATCCCAGGTTGGAAGGGACCTCAAGGGTCATCTGGTCCAAGCTTTCTCGGCAAAAGCACAGTCTAGACAAGATGGCCCAGCACCCTTTCCAGCTGAATCTTAAAGTGTCCAATTCTGGGTAATCCACCAATTCCCTGGGGAGGTTATTCCAATGGCTGATTGTTCTCAGCGTGAAAATTTTTCCTCCAGTGTCCAACTGGAATTTCCCCAGGAGTAACTTGTACCCATCACCTCTCATCTTTGCCATGGGACTCCTTGTGAAGAGGGAGTCTCCATCTGCTTTGTACCCACCCTTTAAATCCTGGAACACAGTGATAAGGTCTCCCGAGCCTTCTTTTCTCAGGGCTGAACAAACCCCATTCCTCGTGCAAACGCCTTTGTCCGGGCAGCTGGGAGCGGGGGGATGGAGAGGGAGCGCTGCCTGCCCCACGCCGGGGCTGCGCTGCATCGCCGGGACTCAGCAGGAGCAGACGTGCCAGCACACACCATCGCTCTTACTATGCAGCAGCCAGTATTTTTTCTAGCAGGTTAATATTTGCACTCTTCCTCAGAAATTTAGTGGTGCTAATTTAGTAAATGGTTAATTAATTAATAAAGCAATTAAGGAGTTAATATGCTGACAGGGTGGGCATTTTGTCCTGCTATAAAGTAGTGACTGTTCCGTTGTCACAGGCGTTTGGCTGAGGCGGTCCCGGACTGAGGCCGAGGGTGGCCGGAGCTGGGGAACCGGAGCCGGGCTGTGGCTGCCAGCACGAGGTGGGTGCTGCCGTGGCATCTCTGAGCGGTGCTCAGGCAGCAGAACACTGACTGAAGCGGGCTCACGTTTGTGAGATCTGCTGCTGGCTCCGCTGCAAGCATGGCTGTGGCTTGGTGTGTCGCTCCCGTTCCGGCGCGGTGCTGCGGTGCTCCATGGGCTGTGGCGGGCCAGGATCCTGCCACAGCTGCGGGGAGATCTGCCCGTCCTCCCCTCGGCAGCCCCGGGCAGGGCACCAGGGCCCGGCACCGAGGGGCAGAAGTGTCGTGCCCTGGCCCTCGCTGGGCAGGCAGTGCGGGGAGGCTCACCTTCACCTCCCCTCGCACTCTGACGTCTGTCCCGCCTTGCCCTCCCTGCTGCCATTACTTGCTGAGTTAGGCATCCTCTGCCTCCGGGAAGCTCTCGTTTGCAGTTTTGCTGCCTGCACCACAGCACTGTGGTCATCTTATTTCTTTCTGGAGAAAACCAGTTGATTTTCTGCCTCAGGTAGAACTGTAGAGGGACTTTGTGGCTCAGATGACAGGTCAGTCTAACCCATGTTTCCAGCTTCAGCTCTGTGTCTGCTCACAGAAAGCCGCAGTGGGTGGGATGTGCCGGTGCGGTCCTTCCTCGGGCAGCAGGGGAAGGATGACCCAGAGCCATATCCAGTGGCCACGCTGACCCACGGGGCAGTGGTTTCTCCCCAGCACATCTGTCCCTCAGCCACAGCCCCGCCGCTGGCTCCCACTGCTGGTGTCCCCCAGCTCCAGGGAAGGGGCACGGACCCCCACAAGCTCTCGGGCAGGGACCAGCTCGCCCTGGGCTCCCGGCACCTGCCCTGGGAAAACAGCAGAAGCTTCATTCTCAGGCGTCAGCCAGCGCATGGCGTGGTCTAGGGCTTATCCATACCGGTTCTGCTTTCTCTAGAAATCTCTTTAATTAAAATAATTGTTATTGTTCACTTTAATCTTGCCAGTTTAGACCTCATTACGAGGAGAAAAATTGCTTCCCAGAATGCATTGCTTTGCATGTGTATCGTTTGCGGCTGAAGGCTGGAGGAAAACGAGCGCAGCTACATGAAACAGCTCATTAGCCAGCCAGCCTCCGGCGCTGGGCTGGGCTTCCTTGTTTATAGGGGACGTAACCTCTGGAGTGCACCTGACCACTGCTGCGGCAGTGCCAGGCGCACCAAAGGCGGCCCTGGAGCCAGCACAACTTGATGTCCTATAGCTTTTCAAATTCCCAGAGGTTAGAGGGGGTGCAGCTGTATTTATCACAGTGTTTGAAGCCCTTTAACAAAGACTGGGCTACAGTCTTTCCTCTGTAGCGTGCCTCCCTGTGGTGATTAACCTGTTTGGTCCTACAGCAAGTATGACCAGCGTCAAAGAACCAAACCAGCACGTCCTCCCTGCAAGGCAAATATGCCGGCTGGGTATCACAAGGAGCTGCCTTGCAGCTGAGGGCTCCTCGCTGCCCGTATTGGGAGGTGTTGCTCCTCACTGGCATGAGAGGGCTTTGCGGCTCGTGGGGAACTCCGTGCACTCTGCTGGGGCGAGAGATCGTGTTCCTGGACTGTGCTCCTGGCCTGTGGTCCTGGCCCATGTCCTGCGCCATGGTCCTGGCCCGTGCAGGGGCTCAGGGCCCAGCAGAGCCCCAGGGAAGCCTCGGTGAGGTTCTGTGATCTGAGTGTTTCTGTTTTCTTAGGTGCTTTTTTTCTGATTCAGCAAAACACTCAGCCGTGTTTACACATCATTGACCTTTGTGAAATTGAAGCTCCTTGTTGTCTGCTTAAGTAGTTTTAGCCGCTCGTGTGCCGTATATCACAGCATCTTCATTTATATGCACCCATTTTCGCACGGCTGCGGGATGCCTTTTGTGACTGGTGCCAGCTATTTCCCCATCCTTCATCCCCAGCAGGTGAATATCATCAACTTCTAGGCTTTTTTTTTCTCACCACGAAATTGCTTTTGCAAAGACCTTGAAAACCATGACTTCTGCTGAGGCCTGGAGGGGCAGGAAAGGCACTCAATCGCTTCTGTCATGACCTTAGTGATGACAGATTATGTCTGAGCCAGGCACCATATTAGCAGCTGGCTCTGAGCAGCTACCAGTGTGTGCTGCCTTGGGTTTCCCTGGCACACTGGCTGTGTGCAGCACCTACCATCTGAACGCAATCGGATGCAGTGGAAATCGCTTGCTAATTAATTACTGCCTCCTGGATCCCGCTGCTTCCATGGGCTATGCAGTTCACTATATGCAAATGACCCTTTGCAGCACGGGACACATGGGCAGATGCTGCACTAAGTATCGTAAAACCTTTTGCTCCCAAAAAAGATGGGGGCAACCCCCCCCAGCAAGCCGCGCATCAGGAAAGAGAAGCAATCTCAGCCTGGCGTACACGGCATTTCATTCCCGTGTCCCTTGGATCAATTCCAAGCAGAAATTTCAAATTCATTAGCGCTTTACATGACCTCAATTTGTTGCTAGAACTGGTGGGCGGTCATTTATTTTCATACTCGCTGCCGATGGGGCCGGTTGCGGAGTGCTTGGGCGCTGCCACTTGCCCCGCAGGCAGGAGACATTGGTGCGGTGGTGCCCGGTCACTCCGGCCTTGCCCCTGCGCCGGACCTTGATGGCAAAACCTCAAAAACTCTGCTAAAATCCAAGAAACCCCACATCCGCTAGTGGGTTATCTTGTCATAACCTTGTCGCTCCAGCTGGGGTTTAAGTCTACATCTCCTTATGCCACCGTTTCATCTTCTAACAGTATTTCCAAACTTGTGAATGCACCGTGCTGATTTGGTTTTAATCTTGTATAGCTCTTCAAATGAACTTGGCTGAATCCAAGCACATTACTTTAATCACAGCTACAAATCTAAATTAGCAGTATTAAGTTAGCAAATCTAAATGAGTGTGATGTCCCCAGCCAAGGCTGCCTGGGGACCCGGCGGTCGTGCTGCAGGTGCCCCGAGCCGCTGAGGCCCTTTGAATCTGGTACCTTGCCAGATCTCGGTTAAAAGAGAAAGGTCCCGCCTGGAAAGGGTGTGTGATGGCCCATGGCCATGACTGCGGCTACCGCATCGGGAAGTGGCCAGCCGGGCGTCACCAGTGGGGATTGGGGGCTGGAGAAGGCAGTTTGCTCTGCTGTCCTTCCTCCTCCACTGCTCGGCATCACCATTCTCCCCCATGTCCGTCTCACCTGCAGGACCCCTGACCCGCAGTGCTGGCATGGGCCGGACAAAACTGAATCCGCAAAAGGTGTTTGGACGCTGCCTGGGAAGTTTGGTTTCTGCTGCAGTTAGTGGTAGCAGTGACAGTAACGGTTCTGGTAATGGCTCCCAGCGCTACAGCAGCGTGGAGCCATGCCCGCAGCAGCATACTCAGTTGAAGACGACTTTTTTTTTATTTTCCAATGGGGACTTAAGAGTTGGAATCAGTAGTCATGATTCATACAGCCCCCAGGATCAGGAAAAAGAATAAATGGATGGTGCTGAAGAGCAGGGTTTAGAGGCTGGTATTTTCACTCGTCCTTTTTGCACCTTGTTGGCTCCTCTTAGTTTGCGTAGCACCATGCATGGACTATGGATGGACTGGACAATAGGAGCAGTAATTGTTGTTCTGACATTAGAAGTCTGTAAATATCCATGACGATTCAAGACTCCTGCTTATGGCTAGCTGTGAGACTATTTAATTTGGGTGAGCTTCATTAGTACATTTCTGGGACGATAATACATCTGAGTAGTCCGTTCTGTACACGTATGACTTTTATCAGTGCTCCATTTCCGACGTGGCGTCCCACAGAGCTCCATTGCTCACGACAGCACGAGTTCCCTCTGGGACACGTAGGTGCTTCTCCGCAGGACTGTGCCCCCCCTCCCGGAGGAGCGTCCTCCTGCCCACCCGCGCCGGTGGGGACGCTGGGGGCTGCGCAGGGACCCGCGCCGCGGCCCTCACCGAGCTTTTGGCGTAGGCACTGATAGATGATTTCATTTAGCTGGTGTGGGCACTGTTGTTATCTTCCTTGTTTCCATACTCTGCAAGGATCCTGGATCTGGTGCTGTAAGAGATAAGGCTAATTGAACTGTCAGGCTTTCTGGGAGAGGAGTGCAGCACTGCTGGCTCTGGCAGCCGGGAAAACAGCGATGATCCAAAATTAGCCCACATTCCATTTTTATTTAGATCCCTGTTGTTGTGGGGGCTTTTCTTGGTTGGTTTTTTTTTTGTGTGTGTTTTATTTGCATTTTTGGGTTTTGAATGACATAAAATTAGCTCTGTCTGAGTTTATGCTGAAAATAGCATTAAGAGCTTAAGTGTTGGCTATAAACGCATTGAACTGCCATGATTTAGAGGCCACTGCGACTTTTAGCTTAGCAAGCAAAGCACACATGAACCATCCCTCCTTTTCAATACCCAAATGGCATTATGGCAGAGTAACTCCAGAGCGTGAGGTCAGGAGCATCCGTTGGAAAGCCGAGTGCCTGGAGCGGAGGTGCGTTGTGTGGCGGGGTGAACTCTAGCAGGAGGGGCCCGAAAGGCACTGCTGACGCCATGTGTGGTGCCACCAGCTGCTTCCACATCGCATTGCCGGTTGTGTATAAGTGTCTGGGTGTCTGTATATACCCGTGTGTGTATGCAAACACGTGTATCTCTCAATGGTTATTCTGTAAGGCAGTATAGAAGCTCTTATGTCAGGATATGGGGAACGATAAAGACATCAGGTAGCAAGATGGGGATGACACGCTGTGACACAAACCTCAGTTTGATGATTTAACCACAGACGGTTTGTCTTTGCTTTTTTATTTTGTCATTTTCTTATCTTGCAGAGACTAACAGATGTTTGCTCTCCCTTACAGGCTCTTGAACCTGATCTACAATGGAAAAGCTGCTTTTGTTTCTGCTGTTCATTGGCATAGCGGTGAGAGCTCAGATCTGCCCAAAGCGCTGTGTCTGTCAGATTTTGTCTCCGAACCTTGCCACCCTTTGTGCCAAGAAAGGGCTCTTATTTGTTCCTCCCAACATTGACAGGAGGACTGTGGAGTTAAGGCTGGCAGACAACTTTGTTACAAACATTAAAAGGAAAGACTTTGCCAATATGACCAGCCTGGTGGACCTGACGCTCTCCAGGAATACAATCAGTTTTATTACACCTCACGCATTTGCCGACTTGCGCAATTTGCGGGCTTTGCATTTGAACAGCAACCGATTGACTAAGATCACCAATGACATGTTCAGTGGACTCTCCAATCTTCACCACTTGATTCTTAACAACAACCAGCTGACTTTAATTTCTTCCACAGCTTTCGATGATGTTTTAGCTCTTGAGGAATTGGATTTGTCTTACAACAATCTGGAAACCATCCCCTGGGATGCGGTAGAGAAGATGGTTAGTTTGCACACTCTCAGTCTAGACCACAACATGATTGACCATATTCCTAAGGGGACCTTCTCCCATCTCCACAAGATGACCAGGTTGGACGTCACGTCTAACAAACTGCAGAAGCTACCGCCTGATCCTCTCTTCCAGCGAGCTCAGGTACTGGCAACCTCAGGAATTATCAGCCCCTCGACTTTTGCGTTGAGCTTCGGTGGGAACCCTTTGCATTGCAACTGCGAGCTTTTGTGGCTGAGGCGTCTTTCGAGGGAAGACGACCTGGAGACCTGTGCTTCTCCCACGCTCTTGTCCGGCCGGTACTTCTGGTCGATCCCTGAGGAGGAGTTCCTGTGCGAGCCCCCTCTCATCACCCGGCACACCCATGAGCTGCGGGTGCTGGAGGGTCAGCGGGCAGCGCTGCGATGCAAAGCCCGGGGGGACCCCGAACCAGCAATTCATTGGATCTCACCTGAGGGCAAACTGATTTCAAACGCAACGAGGTCTGTGGTGTACGACAACGGGACGCTCGACATCCTTATAACGACGGTGAAGGATACGGGCTCCTTCACCTGCATTGCTTCCAATCCGGCTGGGGAGGCCACGCAGACGGTGGACCTGCACATAATCAAACTCCCCCACTTGCTGAACAGCACGAACCACATCCACGAGCCAGACCCTGGCTCCTCGGATATCTCCACTTCCACCAAGTCGGGCTCCAACGCGAGCAGCAGCAATGGGGATACTAAAGTCAGCCAAGACAAGAAGGTGGTTGTTGCGGAAGCAACATCCTCTACTGCCCTGCTGAAGTTCAATTTTCAGAGGAATATACCTGGGATACGTATGTTCCAAATCCAGTACAACGGTACTTACGATGACTCCCTTGTTTACAGGTAAGGCAGCCCCAGCTGCCGGAGCGGGGCCCTGCCAGGCTGCCCGGCGCTGGCGTGTGGCCCCAGCTCCCGGCAGACCCCGCGCCGGAGCCGCAGCACTCCGCACCGCGCCGGCTGAGCAGAGCCCTGCCCGGGCAGCAGATGGTGGGAGCCGCAGGAAACACTCAGGCTATTTTCTACTCGCAAATAGGGAAATTACCTTGAACGGTGTTATTTTTAGATAATCCAAGCGGACCTCTAATCCTCTGAACAAATCTGATTGGCAGAAGGGTTGTAAAGGTAGATGGGTTAAATGGATCTTAACGCTCTCAGCTTTATGGTAACACAGGGCGAAAGGTAAACACGTTTTTCGTGGCACTTTCCGGCGGTGCCCGTGCTGGCGTGCGGGCAGAGGGCAGAGAGGGTCTGTGCCGCCGGCTGTAACAGTCACACCGTTCAAAACCCTCTTGGCTTGGTGATTTCTTTTACATTTTTGACGTAATCACTGTCATGGGGGGCTCTGCCATGCCGAGCCGTGCCAGGGGGCTTGGCAGGGACTGCTGCCGCATCACGCACAGGGCCGCAAGGGGAGCGGAGGAGCCGAGCCTTGGCAGTGGTCACCACGGCCAGGGGCTGCAGCGCACGGTGGGGGGGGTGCCTGAGGGTCTGCTGGGTTCGTTCACACTGATTTCCTTCTCCCCCAGAATGATACCTCCCACAAGCAAAACCTTCCTGGTCAACAACCTGGCCGCTGGGACTGTGTATGACCTGTGTGTCCTGGCCATCTACGACGACGGGATCACCTCGCTCACCGCCACCAGGGTGGTGGGCTGCACGCAGTTCACCACCGAGCAGGATTACGTGCGCTGCCACTTCATGCAGTCCCAGTTCCTGGGTGGGACCATGATTATCATCATTGGTGGGATCATTGTGGCCTCCGTGCTTGTGTTCATCATTATCCTCATGATCCGCTACAAGGTGTGTAACAACAACGGGCAGCAGAAGGCCACCAAGGTCAGTAACGTGTACTCGCAGACGAATGGGGCTCAGATCCAGGGCTGCAGCGGGGTGCTGTCGCAGTCAATGTCCAAGCAGGCTGTGGGGCACGAGGAGGGCATCCAGTGCTGCAAGGCTGCCAGCGACGGCGTGACGCAGTCGCCGGAGACCGTCTCCAGCCAGGACTCAGCCACCACTACCTCCGCTTTGCCTCCCGCCTGGACTTCCAGCACTTCTGTCTCCCAGAAGCAGAAGCGAAAGCCGGGGCCAAAGCCAAGCAGCGAGCCGCAGAGCGAAGCTGTTGGCAGCATCGAGTCCCAGAACACTAACAGAAATAACTCCACTGCCCTGCAGTTAGCTAGCCGTCCCCCTGACTCTCTCAAAGGGGCCCCCACGTACAAAAGAGCACAATCAAAGCCAAGTAAGTTCCTCACTTTGCCAGCTGACGCATCCCGAGCCAAGCGCAGGTTGTCCCTGGGCGGCGAGCTGATGGAGCCCCGTGGCCCCGGCAGCGCCCGCGGCACAGCTGGACTGCGGTCCAAACGGAGCCTGTCCATGAACGGGATGCTAGTCCAGTCAGACAGCTCTGATGTGGATAGCGGAAAAGCAACTTTCTCCAGTTCTGAGTGGATATTGGAAAGCACTGTGTGACCTGCTTTTTTTTTTCTTTTCTTTTTTTTTTTAATTTTCATTTTTATTTTAATGACAAACAAAACACCAAACGTTGTGTGAAACTCCCTCTCCCGGGGAATTGGATTTGGAAGTCCACTGTTGTCTCGCTGATTAATGGCTTGTTCATGCGGGGTTCTGTATAAGCCACCCAGTGCACACAATTTATTTAGTTCTCATTTGATTTTATTTAATATCAAAACCGAAGGCAACATTCAGAGATTTAAAAAAAAAAAAAAAGGAAAAAAAAAAGATTAAGGGGTGAAAAAAAGTGTGAAACAGCACCAGTGCCTTCCCTACTCTAGGACTGGCTTCCTGGTTCTGCAGTAGCAGAAAACAAAAGAGAGCATTTTCACAGAAAAAGCCTTTTATAAAGGAAATGAAATTTCCTCTGAGCTAACAAATAACCACTTCTGGATCAATCAGTAAAATGATATTTTTTAAAACAGTCAGACTGTATATTTCTTTTCCGTGACAATGGTGTTGCCTTTGTTTTTAGGCAGATGCTGTACAGAAACAACAACGCTGTGTTGTTATGTTGTGTAAAATAAAATATTCACTCCGTACACCAGCCAGCCTTGCGGTAACTGCCCGCCCAGGAGCCATGCCCGGGTCCGCGGGTGCCGCAGGGCCAGGAGGAGGAGGAGGAGGAGGAGGAGGAGGGTGTCGGGGCCAGGGGTTCCTCTCCTCCCGCCGGGGCCCGGCTCGCTGGGCTGGGTGCCGCTGGAGCAGCAGGGCTCTGCCGCTGGGTCTCCCCGGGAGGATGCCCAACCTGTGGTCCCCAAGCACCCTCGTCCCGTGGCACTGGGTCCAGCGGTGGTGGTGGTCACCTGCTCTCTGTGCACCCTCCTTGGCCCCATCTGAGAGCCCGGGGTTGCCGCAGCAATGGTTTTGCCAGTAAAATACGCTGCCACCCGGCACCAGCACTGAGGGCAGGCGTCTGCCCTGGCTTCTAACCCAAGCAGGGCTGGCTTGCTGCTGGGCTGGCAGAGCTGGCCCCCGTCCTGGCAGCCGGCGTGGGGACGGCTGTCCCCTTCCTGGCACCTGGGGAAACACGGGCGTCTGCGGGGAATGTGGGGCATCGCTGCTGTCCTGCAGGATGCCTTCGGGGCAGGGAAGTGGGGCCGGGTCGCGCTGCGGGAAGGCCACGAGGCCGCGGGCAGACCGCGAGGCCACGGGGTGTGGGCAGAGAGCCGGGCAGGGGCGGTGGGTCAACCCCCGGACTGCGGGGCAGGGCTGCAGCAGGCCCGTATGTGGCCATTGAGCGGCTCATAGTGATGGTGGGGATGATGACAGTCATCTCCTTCTTTGCTAGATGTTTTGGGGCATATTTCCTGCAAGCTCTACGGCTTGTTCCAGTTCTCGTTAATCCCCGTGCACAGTGAAGGGACCTGACGATGGTCTCGTCTTCAGCCTGCTGTTTGTTTGCGGGGCCTGTGGGGTAGAATAATTTCAGGTGACTATGTAAGGACATGAACACATGGGAATAGGTGATAGCAATTGAAAAACCCCACTTTGTATGGCAGACGTGCATCTGCTGCTCTGCTCATTCTAAAGAAAAGTCTACAATTAATATTATTTAAACTTGTATGGTCATCATGTTTAAATTAGGGACAGCTTAACTCTGCAACATTACTGCATTCTCAGATGCCAAATAATAGGTTTGATGTGGGCTTTGCAGCCATTACAGTGATGAAATAGTTAAATTTTACACCCTGTGTGCTGTTCCTGAGGGCACTGTAACCCAGGCAGATGCCTGAGGACACCTTCGCTGTGACCAGGGCATGGGCTGGCCCAAGAGCCGTGGTGGCAGGGAACATCTGCCAGCGGGGACCGTCTCCTGGCAGCCCCGGTCCTGGCCTCAGCGGTGACCCCTCTTGCTCCCAGCCATGGTGGGTTGATCTCGCCTGCTTTGCTGCCTGTCGTGGGAAAACAGAGTCTGCGTGGGGTGATGTGAGGGACATAAAAAGAAGCAGCTGTTTCTTTTTTAGAAAGTCATTTATTTCCCTTGGGAAATGCAGGGACCAAAAAAGAAACGAAGCCTCAAAATTAGAATACCTGCTTCTTGCTGGAAAAGTTAAAAAATTAATAATAAGAAATTCTCTTCTTAGATTACTGTGGAAGGCCAGGTTCTTCTGGAGGGTCTGTACGCACAGAAGCTGGCTATTCGCGTGGTGCGCCGTCAGAGGCAGGAGGTGTTAGCCCAAGCTCTGGTGGTCTGGCCACGTCACGTGTAGGAGAAGCGAGGAGCTGTGCCTGCGGCCAGCACCCGCCCTGTGCGCTGGGCTGTGGGGAGAGCGTTAGGGGCTTGCTGCTGAGCTACGGGCTTTAGTCCTGCATTTTGAAAATGTCAAACGAAAATGCTTTATATGTTGTCTAAAATTGGACATAAATGTATCTAGAGTTTTGTGAAAGTGCTAAAATATTAATAGCTTCTTATGGCTTAGGGAGGTTTATTTTTATATTTTTAATTTTTTACTCAAAGGAATCATTTTCTAAACACCGAAGCTGAGTGTTCTGTCCACGGTGCATCCGTACAAGCAGCTTAGAAGGACCATATGTCCCTGCGTTTGGTGTAATTCTCTGCTAATAATGCAGGAATGGTTCAGTCAAAGCGTGGAAAGCCTTATGAAGGAGGAAATTCTCTGTCCTTTCTGTTCTGCAAAACCAGAGGTTGCCAACAGTTGGAGGCAGAAAAAGTGCTGAGATGTTCCTTGACCAGAATGACAAGGGTAGGGCGTTCTTTGGAGTGCAGCCATGCAACGCTTTCTAACGCTTCAGAAGTGAGAATATGGTTCAATAAACCCCAGCAGAACGTTCCCAGCTGGGGGTGATGGATGCTGTCCTGGGGGTGCCAGGGGTGTGGGGTGGCCGTGGCTGGGTCCCAGGCAATGCCGACCTGCCCCACAGGGCATCGCCCGCCTGCGGGGCTGCTCCATGTGCGCTTCCTGGGAACAGACTGACCCGGGCTTTAGCCTTAGGTGGTGTCTCCTTTCATGAGCCCTGGAGGAGGAGAAACTACTTTAGAAATGTGTTTACTCTTACGAAAATTGCTGGCACGTGCTTCCTCTCACACCGTTTCCTAATCCTTCACCCAGAGCACAGGCGTTGTGTTAGGGAGGTCTGGGAGGAACAGTGCGTGGCTGGAGAAGCGGGGCTTTGCTGGGTGACAAGTTCGTTGTGTCAGTTGTTTTCTGGGCTGCCTTTCCGCTTGTCTTCTGGGCATGTTCCTTACAGTCAATACATGGTACTGCTCCGCTCTGGCTGCCAATGTGGCTTTATTTCTGCCAGCGTGTTCCTGTGTGTTTGACAGCCCTCCCCATGCACCCGGGCAGCCCTGCAGTAATGAGGAATGAACTGGCAAGTGACAGCCATGTGTTCCGTGCCCGGGAGAGGGGACATGGCTCCTGAGCACACGCCGCTCTGTCTGGGATGGGCCTGGAGCCTGCAGTGCCCGGGATGGTTGCTGCCGGGGCACACTGCTGGCCCCAGGTGTCCTGCCGGGGTGTCAACATGAGATTGTGCCGTCCCTGCTGGCTGCAAAGCTTCTGGAGGCTCGAGGCTTGCTGCCAGCAGCACAGGGACGCTCCTGCCTCCAGGGGACCATGAAAGCCCTGCTGGCCACTGCTTCGGGACTGCACCAGTGTCTCCCAGTACCTCCTTGGGCACCTGAGCACGGTCACTGTGCCAGGTGGACACCTGGCATTGAGCATCCTGGGCCAGCGGAGCCACATGGAGCTGTGACCGCCGATGGTGCTGCTGCAGCCAGCGCTGGCTGTGCGTGCGCCCCTGAGAAGGCGCCACACAGCCCGTCCGGTGCCGCTGCAAAACCGCACCCAGAGCCACGGCAGGCACCGGCACAGAGAGGGGCTGCGCTCTTTCCCCCGGGAACTGATGCAGCCAGAAGAAGGAACGGTCACAGCTGCTATCTCTTACTGTTGCTTCTCTTGCTATGACTGGAGAGGAACGGGAGTCTCAGCAGTACCGCTCGCAGAGTGGCAACATCCGTCAGTGTTGCAGTGGCTCAAGAACGTTCACGGTCCTGGCCAGGTGCTGCCTGTAGCCAGGGGTGCGCTCTCGCTCTCCTAAAGCAGCAAGAATGGCCACAAAATCACTCAGTGCCTTTCCCCTGGTAACGTAGTAATTTTAATGTTGGTCAAAGTTCTGGTTTAAAAGAAGCAAATGTCAGTCACTGGGGTCCTGCGTGCAGAAAACACGTATCTCATATTTCCCCTCTGCAAATGTGTTTCTGGGTGCCGTGCTGTGAGTCGGGATCTCCGGACCCGCTGCCAGAGCCTGGCTGCCGGATGGGGCCGTGCTGGGTAAGTAACGGCCCCAGCACCTGCCTGCCCGGGGCTTCCAGTCCCTCTGCGGGTCCTGCTGCGGCGCTGCAGCCCCCACCACCGCTGCTGCCCTCGGAGCTGCATCACCCCCCGGGACACGCGCTGAGGGCGTCTCCCGGCATGGGCAGCAGCCTTGTCTTTCCTTCTGTACAGGCAGGTGCATCGCAGTAGGCATTGAATGTCAGATTAAACCAGCTCTGTACGTAAGAATACATGCACCCTAGTCTGACTGGCACTGTTTGAATGTGGCCGGGGTCTGACTTTCACAACTGTATGGACGTCCACGGTTAGTGGGGGTTAAAGCACCTACATCCTGGCAGCAGTAATACAAGCCCAACAAAAGGCAAATCGTACTGGTCTTGCTGACGTAGACTTTTAATGTAATTGACTTATTCACAAGAGCCAGGCATGAAGGCTGCAGCTGTAAAAAGAAGGAAGCTTAGCTTGGAAGGAAGGAAACTAAAAAGGGAAAAAAGCAAAGGTGGCACATGGCAGCTGCAGAGAGACCCCACGCCGGAAACTTTGAAAATGAACAGAACAAGCTCCTGGATTTGTTATGCTGGAGCAAGCTGTGTCACCTCAAGCACTGCACTTCAGAAAGCATTCCTGTCATAAATCCGGGAGTTGAGACCAAGCCGGTGTGCTGAGCTTGGTGCCAAGCTGGTTTCCCCCAGACTGCAGTTCCCCGTGGGAGTGCCAGGTCACTTCTCCGGAGGCGCCCGCCGCGTTTTTTGTGCAAGCTGTGCAGTCTCTGCAGGGGAGAGGGAAACTGTCCCCTGGGAGAGGGAAAGGAGGACAACCAGTGAGGGCATGGTCCCGGCCCCCTTGGTGTCCCGGGAGGGTGGTGAAGGGCAGCACCCGCCCGCGGGACGCAGGGACCCCGCTGGACCCCAGCCCTGGCTTCATGCCTGAGGCTGTAGGCAGCTGGAGCTGTGACCCCCAGCAAACCAAGGATTAGTTTAAATCATGGCATCTAGTTTGTATTTACATACCGCAACTGCACCGTTGCATTCCCTGAGGTAAGTGAAGCCATCCCGGGGTGGCTGTGCTGGTGGGACCGCAGGCTCCTCCTGCGGAAAACCGGCTGTCGCTACGCTGTGGACTGATGGAAACGATGCGGGAGCTCGGGGCAGGACAGTTACACACCTGCACAGTCTCTACAGTGGCTTTTTCTCTTGCATGTAGACCTCTCGAAGGCAGGTGCTGGATTGGTGCCCATCCCCTGCTCCGTTCAGGTGCTTTCAGTTCTGTGCAAGCCTCTGACCCTGCGCAGAGTGGGAATCCCTGCCGCGGGGAAAAGCCTGGCCTCAGTGAGCGCAGACTCAAACCTAGAAACTGGGAAATTCTCTGATTCTGGAGCAATGAGATTTACTAGTTCCGCTGGGGGTTTTGGGGAGGTATTTTGTTACTTGGTTTTCCCTTCAGCAGCAGCAGCAGCAGCCGTACCGCTGTGCAGCTCCCGGGGCTGTTGGTGCGGTGCCGTGCTCAGGCTGGCCCTGCCGAGCACCCCTGGTGCCGCCGGCCCCGCGGCACGTCGGCTTCGGCTGCTGGGAAGGGCCGGGTCCCCCTCCTTGTCCCTCACCGTCTGTTTTGTCTCTTTGCACAGAAGCTGGGGCCAAGCCGCAGGACGCCTGCCCTTCTCCACTCCCCGAAAATGTTGCCACCGACGTTCTTACTCGGCAGACAACAATACAGTTCCAACTCACCGAAGATTAACGTGTCGCACCGTGCTCACCCCACTGAAACCCTTACTTGAAGCTGCAGCTGAAGCCGAGGGGCCGTCGAGGTTGGCTGCGTCAGATAAACTTTCTTCCCCTGATCACAGATTGCCCATCTCCCATCTGCCACATTACGTCTAAATACCTTTTTTTCTGGTGTCCAAGGTTTTTATAAAACTAAAAATTATGATGAAAAATCTGGTGGCGGCAGCTGCAGTCCCAAGTCATGTTAAATGTCGCCAGTGGTGAATCCACAAACTGTAAACATGGTAGCTTATTTCACCTGAACAAATAAATGTTTTACTAGGACAGCGTGGGCTGTTGGTTGATCTGGAGGGTTTTCCTGGCCGCAGACATGCCGGTCTGGGTGTGGTGCTGCTCCTGCGCCACGAAGGGCCCTGCGCCGGCTGTGGTCCGTGCACCCCGCGGCGCTGCTGGGGTCGGGCTCAGCACAGTGCAGGTGACAGCAGGGGTGACCTGTGTCTGCAGCGCGGGGCTCTGCGGAGCCAGCACAGCGCGATGTGACCGTCCCCAGTCCAGCTGCGGCCACCGCTGCCCCTGCCCAGGACCCTGGGCTGGGTCTGGCGCTGATGCCAAGTGCTGGGCAAGGGCACAGGCTGCAACCAGAGAGGGAGCCCCTGCACCTGCCCGCTGCAGGGAAAGCCCTGGGGCCTCCAGAGACACTCAGCCCCGCCCCCCCCCACCATGGGTTATGGCAGCGTGGGCTCCTGCAGCACCGTGTGCCGGGAGCGCCATGGAAGAGGCACAGCACTGCGTGCCGCTGGCTCCTGTGCCATGTCAGCCCTCGCGCGGGGCGGGGGCACAGCTGGGGACCCACCTGGAGCTGCACCAGCCCCTCCGGCCACGCTCCAGCCCAGCGTGACAGCGGCTCTCCCCGTCACGCCTTGCTTTCCAAACAAGACCAAGGGTTTTTTTGTTTTTATCTTTTCTTCCTCGTCACGAATCCCATATGGCTTACAGATATTAATTACAGCTTCTATGAAAACCACAGTGAATCAACTGACTTTAATATAACTTCTGAAGAACAGATCACAGCTACTGTAAGTACTTGCTGTCGGTGGGACTGGCTTCACGTGGGCTGCGCGAAGGGCAGGCGATGGAGCTGCCCGGACGTGGCTCCCCCGGGCCGGCTGCTCCCCCCGGAGGGGCTGGTCCCACCGGTGGCTTCTGCCGCGCTGTGCAGATGGTGGCCCTCGGGCCGGGCAGATGGCTGAGCAGGCTGCCCGTGGTTTGCCCACACCAGCAGGGACACCAGCACCTCCCCAGGTGAAGGCAGCCCCTGGGAGGAGAGTCTGAGCTGAGCTGGGAGATTCACCTTTTGGGTTCCCTCTTGCCCCTTCCCCTCTGATGGCTGGCAGCCGGGCTGCAGAGCCGAGGGCTGCAGAGCTGAGAGCGGCACCAGGGTCCACCCGAAGGCGTCAGCAATGGGGGCCCCAACCTCATGGACAGAAAACTCGGTGCTGGTCCGGCTCCACAGACCCTGGGGGTAAATGGTCCGTGTTTCATCCAGAGCATGAGAATGCCATGCCAAACAGAGACTTCAAAGGGAAAAAAACATTGATTTTGGTCAGGAATTGGACTCATCGCTCTGTTCTCACAAAGAGTGACCAGGGATCTTTCTGGCGCTGCACGTAGTCTGGATTTTATATGGATTATAACAGCAGCAAATACTGCTCTTCCCTTTCTTAACTGCGTAGTGTAATAAGGGTTAGAATTCTGGAAGAGGATGGGCCCAAAATAAACTACTTTTCAGTAAAATGTTTAGTGGAAATTGAGTCCGCAATCTCACCACCTCTCTTACCGCAACCCCTGTGCCTTCCCGGTGGGGTTACAGGACAGCTGACCTTTCCCGGAGAAGCCGGTGACGTTCAGGGCTGCGAAACAGCGGGGCAGAGTGGAGCCACGACTCGGGAGTGAGTTACAAGCAGAGCTGAGAGGCAGCTGCTGCCTTTGACGCCCCGCGTCAGGCTGTGCGGCCGCTGAAGCCCTTATTAAACCAACAAGCTCCAAACTCTTCCTACACGGGCTGTATCAGCTCTCAGGATTTCATTTCATATTAATATCATGTTATTACCCTCATTCAATGGCTCCAATTTCAAGCTTTCATGCACATAGCAGAGCTGCTTTTCCCTCGCTGATTCCTTTTTATATTCTTTTAATTAATTGTCAAGGTAGTTCCACCTGTCAGCTCAATGGTAGTTAGCAATCCAGCTTTCACTGTGGTGAGATTTGCTGAAGTTGTGAAAGTTCAAAAGCCAGTCTGCTGTCAATAGCTTGGGTTTTCTGTACAGAATTTCACAATTTTGGGTGGGATTTTTGGGTGTTAATGGATTGCGGGAAGCTGAAGATCCCCTGGCCGTGTGGTTTCTGGCACAGGATCGGGGCTCCTGGCTCTGTTAAGTGGCAGTTTCGGGTACTTCACAGGGAAACTGAGCTGTGGAAGAGCCCAGCTCCATCTGCTTGCGCTGGGTGGGCTGGGTGGGCGCAGTTCCCGTTTGATGAACCGCCCTGGGGCTGTCGGGCCTTGGTTTCTGCTGGTACTTGGTTCTCCAAAGGCGGGACTGCTGGTGTGTGCCACTCTCCCTGGCCAAGCGAGCTCAGCCCAATGAGTTTTTGTCTCCTTGGCTGTGAGAGAAGGGGGTGAGGGCTTGTTCTCTTGTGTCTTTGTTTCTCTGCTCTCTTACCACTCTTGCGTTTGGGAGGGTGGAGGGTGGCAGTGCCGGGGGCTGCGGGCACTGGGCTCCCTGGGGGCGTGGGAGGGGGCCCAGCGTGGCCCGGCCGGGAGTGCAGTGTCTGCTGATGGGCTTCCTCTGAGACCTGCTGCCTTCCCACCCCTCTGCAGCAGAGGGTCCCTTCGCTACTGGGACATTTTGTTGTGCAGTTCACCAAATGTAACATCAAATATGTGTGTCTAGCATTTTTGTCAGGCTGAAACCAGTTATAACCAGTAGGTAGAAGGGAAGCACTTAGAAGAACATTTAATTTGTAATTACATTTAAAAAACATTCTTGAAAGAAAAAAAAAAAATTAGTTGTAGCTTTCTGAGAAGGCTTCTTTATAAAATTCAGATTGACCTGACGGTCATTGCACAGCGGCTCATAGAGCACGTTGAGCGAAGCAGCGAGGGCCGGCGCCCGGGGCCCCGCGGAGCCTTGCCAGCGGCGCTGCCAAGCTTTTGAGGTGGTTAAATAGTGAGTATCTCTGACATCACAATTAGAGTCATCTCTGGTGAACCATTGTGCGATAAAGCACAACTGTGAAGACTGCTATTTTAGAAGATGCTGCGTTGTAGTTCCCGTTGCTTGTGCTGGATGAACTTTTGTCTGCAGCTATGTGGAATAACAGTGCTGCTTTTTAAACAGGGCTGAAATATATTTGCATATTTTTGCTGATGTAGTAGACAAATGTAGCGCACAAGTATCTTTTCTGTCCCTATTACTCCCTAACATTGAATGAAGAAATAACTAGTTTAGCTTGTATGTGAAGATGCAGGTTATGCTTCAAAGTGATACAGCAGGGTACAAATTGCAACTAACATTTTTGACAGGCTGCAATAAACCGAACTTAAAAAATCCCTGCAATATAGAAGAGCTGAAGCTGTATTTCTGTTTCTCATTTGGAAATGGAGGCAGCATTATTAACGGTGCTCTGGCTTCGTCCGGGGACACAGGCGCGCTGGGCCCGCGTGCTCCCGCCCCGCCAAGGTGAGAATGCCCGTCCTGCCGTCCCAACGGTGCTGGGCCTGCGGTCCGTGCCCTTCCCCAGCCTGTGCCCAATTAGGCACGACTGCTGCCTAATGGCGCCGCAGAACAACACGTGTCCACTGCCGGGCTGCGGCTGGGGTGAGTGGGGATTAATGCCAGCTCTGTGCGTGCTGTCCCTAAGGCGAAGTCTGGCTTGCAGAGTGCCGGAGGAGGATGGTGGGACAGGCGGTGTCTCAGAGGGGACGTCCTGCTCAGCGCTGCTTGCAGCTGGTGGCAGAGGTTGTGCTCCCCTTGCTGTGGTTAATGGCAAATCATTGGTTTCTTTCCAGCCCTCACTGGTCAGGGACTTGAAATATAGGTGCTAAAACAAGATCTAGACTGTGACGCAGGTGAAGAGAGGGGGCTTTTCTTCTGGTTTGGTGCGGGTCAGCTGTGGGGCTGGACCTGCCGCCTTCATCCCTAAACGCCTCGGAACACAGGGAAACGCTCTGATTTTTGTGATACTGAAGGGAGAACCAGGTAAATGGAAACACTGAGAAATAACCCCGCAGAAGCAAGCAGTGTCCGTGCTGCTGCCCTGGCACTGTGAAGGGTGGGAGCAAAGCGCCCGGGCAGGGGGAGGGAGCGGCGCAGTCAGGGACGGCGCGGCCAGCTCCGCTCCTGCCGTGGGAGAGCTCCGGACGTTCACCCGCTTCCATTGACTCTTCACACTCAAAATTACCACAGGAGAGCAGCTATAGGTTAATTGCTCTTCCCAGAGTAACAAAATCATGTGACCTTTTGAAATTAAGATAAATGTATATTTATTCCATGTTTAACTCTAAAATACAAATATGTATATTACAAGAACTGGTGCGACCTTTAGCTGGGCATCCCAGCCAAGCAGCACGCTTTCTCTGCTTATCAGCTAATTACTGCAAAAGCATTAGCACAAGCTGCCTGTACTTAACCCTGTCAGTAGCGCTGGCGTGTGAGGAGGGGCGTGTGACCCGGGAGGAGGGAGCGTGAGGCGATGCGCGTCCCTCCTCCGGCTCTGTGAAAGCCTATTTCCACAGTTCCCTTGCCCAGTTCACCCGTGCTGGGCAAGTCGCACGCTCTGTTCTGCTCTTTCTGTGTTTGCTCCATGAAAATCCATCCAGCTGCTAAACATTTTCTACCATCACCCCTCTGAGTAAACAGCAGCAGAAGCTGCTGGTGTGTGGTGGCAGATGGAGTTGATGAAATGCTGTCTCTGCTCAACGTTCGCAGAGTGCAGAGCAAACGCTGCTGTTCTCGCCCTTCAGGGGAGGTGAGCTGGGATCTGGGCCGGGCTCTCGCTCCTGCTCGTTGGCCGGGGAAGGGCTCGTGCGGCATCTTGCAGCCAGGGCTGCCCAGGGCTTTGTCAGGGGCATTTCCCACTCAGTGTTACTGGTATCACATGCTGATCGGTGTCTCCATAAACGCTGTGCTGGGCAGCAAGGTGAGGCTGGAGGAGCGGCCCCGGGGAGGTGGCAGGAATGGCTCTGGCCACTTGCCCCGTCTCCTTGGCTCCTGGGAGAGGAGCTGGCATGGACCCCTCCTGCCATGGCAACTGGCCATGGTGGGGCCAGCGGCAGCTCCGAGCTGCTGTCGGGGTGCAGGGACACCCATCAGACCCTCCCAGTGAGGAGCCTGTCTGGGTGCCTTTGGGCATCGTCCGAACACCGTGCGGGTCAACGCAGAGTAGGATGGCACAGCAGAGACTTGCGGGAGGTGCACAGGGGGTTGTGTGTGCATGTTTAGATAAAGGGTTCTCCTTCATCTTTTCCTTGCTCCTTCTGACTGCCGTGCTGCTGTGACACAGAATTGTTCCAGGCAGGCTCTGTGTTCGGCCTCTGAACAGAAACGAAATGCCAGTTTTGAAGCCTTTCAGAAAACAGTTCCTCCCTTTCTATTCTGTTGCGCTTTTTTAGCCAATACCTGATGCAACTCGGAGATTAACTGGTTTCCTACCATGGCATTAAGTCTTTGTCTCCGCACCAGTGAGATGACGCGTGCTGACCAATGCCAGGCTGGCCTGAGCTGCCCGGGGAGCGCTGGTGCCGCCGCTGCGGCCCGGCCTGGCGGGGCTGGGGGTGGGAGAGCCGGCGTCCCCTCCCGGAGCAGCCCCTGGCACACACAGCCCTCAGCAGGCCGAGCACGCAGCCCGGGAGAGGCAGCGCTATTTTTACGCCTCGCCTGCCCGTCCTGCCGGCGCGGATGCCGGCGTGGAAGGAGTGTTCGTGCGGCTCAGCCCACGCAGAGGTATTTTTGTGCCGCAGGAAGGTGTGGGTTTTGTTGCCGCCGCGTTCCTGGAGTGCCGACAGGCTGGCAAACACAGCCCCCTGCGCGGGGTGACGGCTTTGCCGGGGGTTCGCCTTCCCGGCTTCTGGCAGTGCCGGGGTTTGTGGTGCTGGGGTTTGTGGTGCCGGCAGGATGCTCAGCTGGCTGCCCTGCCTGCGTGCAGGGGTCTGTCCCCGTGCTGGGCGGGCAGTCACAGCCTGGAGATGGACACTGCCGTGTCCTGTCCCCAGGAGAAGGACCCCTGCCCCAACCCAGCTCTGGCATGAGCGAGAGTGGGCACAAAGCCCTCAGCCTGAGGGGGCACCGGCTCCGCTCCGGAGGAGAGGGAAGGACTGGTGTCTGGGAGAGCTTTGCTGTGGCTGGTGAACACGGCCCTTGGAGCTGAGGGCGAGGGGGCTCTGCTGAGCCCGGACAGCGTGTCCGTGGTCCAGACAGCAAGGCTGCAGTCCCAAGGACGCCGGCGCAGAGCGGGGTGACAGGGCTGCTGCCAGGGCTCCTCAAGTCAGCGGGGACACGGGCCACGGGGCTCCAGTCTCACAGGACAGGCTTGTCTCTGCTCCCCGGGGGGACTTCCCCTTGGGCTGCAGGTCCCTCTGGCTCCTGATGTAGGAGGAGGTGGGTGGGCTGGGGGGGTCCGGGAGCGGCATGATCAGTGGTTTATGAAAGAGCAGGTGATTTAATATTTGGATTAAATATAAACCAAGAAGTGACATTCTGGGACTGAGGGCTATCAAATATGCTGATAGTCTTCCAATGTGTTTTAAGGGAAAAGGGGGTGGTGGTTGAAAGCGGAAAGACGAGACCTGCTGTGTGTCTGTGCTGGCTGGGGAAGCTGACGGCGGGTTTGCAGAGCGGCCGCCCCAGAGGAGGGGGCAGGGGATGCCCGAGGCCGTGGGGATGGGGCCTGGCAGCTCCGCCGCAGGACTCGGGTCTTCAGGAGACTTCTTCCAGGGCGGACACCTCTGCCAGGTGCGGCATGCGTCCTGCTTGGGCAGGGGGCTCCTCGGGAGCTCTGAGGCCATTTCCTGCCATTTTGTCATTCCCTGATAAGAAAAAGTACTTTCCTCTAAACAGAAGTCTTCTAATTTTGTAAAGAAACCGACTGAACTGAGGGACTCTTGCTCTTTCTCCATTCAAAACCCATTGCATTTGCCTTTGCTGCTTCTAAGGAGCTATTTTGCCTGGTGTGAAAATGAGGAGCGAGACAGTGGATGAAGTCTCTTGTCTCACTCTGCTGCCTACAAAGTTTCCTTGAGCTGGATGGAGGGGAAAAGAGTCTTAAATCACACTGGCAATCCCTTTTAAGGAATGAATGAAAAGGGGGAGTTCAGCTGCTAAGAGAATGCTGGTTTTCTCACAAGGCAAATGTGCGCAAGTGGGCACTTACAGAGCGGTAAAACGAGAGACCCACTGCCCAATGGTCCTGTTACTGAGCGTGTACTGGGCACACACCACCCTCTGCTTAAAAAGGCTTTCCTTTGTCGCGTTTCGCTATCTCAGCTACAATATGTCACTTTGGGCTGGTTTGGAAGATGCTGTTGTGGTTTGGGCGACTCACAGTGACTACAAGCATAAGGAAACCACCACAGGAAACACTACAAAGACTGGGCATGGTCCTGGGGCCCCTTTTTAAACGTAATTAAACCGTGCTACACAGCAAGGTGAATGCTTGCGATTCTCTGCTGTTGAACTCTGTGACAATAATTGTGGTGACCACGCTGGCTTCCAGCTTGCGTGTCTGCTCCGGGCTGAACGCTCCTGGGCTCTGGGGTGTATCCCGCTGCTGGAGGAGTCTCCCCTGGCGCGGCAGAGCGGCCCTGGGCCCGGCAGGCCTTGCAGGCTCCCCCTTTCCCGTGCTGGGTGTTGAGGTGCCGCCCCATGCTGCCGCCCGCGCTCGCCATGGTGCCCGTCCCCACTGCTGCCGTGTCCGCGCCACCGGGGAGGAGCTCGCTGCCGCTGCTACCCGTTGTCCCGCTTGTTCCTGATGTCAATAATAACCACGGAGCAACATTAATTGTCCTTAATAGACTGTTGTGGGGATCTCATCAAAAGGCATTTGCAAGTCTTCAGGCATTTTCCTTCCGCTTTATATAAAGTGTATTTGTGTCATGAAACAACAGTCACTTACGATAAAACACTTATTACCATTCAGAGCAGCACTGGCCGCGGTGAAGCCAAATGCACGAAGACAGCGGCGAATACCGAGTGGGTGCTCAATCATGATGGTTTTTGCTCGCTCAACAGGTTTCACAGTGAAGTTGCCCAGGATTTCTGTTTTCACGAGCTTCCTCCCTCGCTCCCTCCCTCCCCTCGGCCAGTCTGATAAGAAGAGTCCCCAACGCCTTGCTGTCCCCAGCCTGTGAAACGCACTCGGCGCCGGCAGAGGCGGTGCCCCGGCTGGGCGCCCCTGGCCGTAGAATTGGGGCTGTCAGTGCCTTCATCTACCTGGCACACGCAGCTCAGGTGGGTGGCATAGAGGGGTCCTTTGGAAAAATGAAATCCCTGTGATTGCTTGAGAAAATAAAAAAAATTAATGTCATTTAAATGAAAGAGAATTGAACAGGGCTGATCGGAGGTTTGTAGAGGATTGTGTGTTGGTAATTTTTTTATGTGGAGGAACTAGGGATGGAGTAAGAAGGGTTTTTTTTTTCTGGTAGATTCCATCCTTGCATGGTGAAATAGTAAAATCCAGTCCATCTCTGACACAGGCAAATGCATTCCGGTTTCCAAGCACATACTGATGCTTTAAAGGAGAAAAAAAAAAAAAAGGAGGTGGGGAATCTGTGACACTTCAGTAGTATGTTTTTGCATTAAACCTTCATTGTATTTCTTCCACTGGGGTGTGGGTGCCGCTTCATTTGCCTGTGCTGAGCAGTGGGATGCCGTGGGGCACGGCGGGACACTGAGGGACACTCCATGGGCTGGGGGTGTGCGATGGAAGGTGGGAGGGTGTGAAGGGGGGTGTCTCGGTTGTACCCCCGTTGCTCGAGCAGTGCGGGGTGTCTCGCTGGGTGTCGCGGGGGAGGATCCCTGCCGCGGTGCGGGGCCCCAACCTGGGGCTGCCGAGACTTGCGGGGCTTCCTTCGCTGTGGGGGGGAGGTGATGGGGACAGCATTCACCCACCCACCCACCGCCTCTGAGCATCCACCTCCTGCTGCTGCCGCACTGAAGCTGAGGGCTGCCTGGCCCCACGACAACCTGCAAACCAAGGACCAGGTTTCTCACCTTGTCCCTTCTTACTAATAGCTGCCATTACACCGGCTGCGGCTCACGCTGCTGCTCTCCCTATCAGCCTCTTTCCCTTCTCCCCCAGCTGCAAGCCTCTGTCTGGAGCAATAAAAATATTTAAGAAATAATAGAGTAAGCGGGAGGAACTGGTGTTTCTTTCCGCTTCTCCAGATTATCTCTATGGTGAATGTAGTTATTTGATGTGAAAAAAGAAATTGGCATCTGTAACGGCCCTCTTTTCCATCTCATCTTTTTTTCTTTTTTCCTCCCAAAAAGGTTGTTTAGTTTTTCCTATTTGGTATATCTTCCTCTGCTTTAAATTTTTCTTAACATTATTCATCTTTACACCCTATTCAGAATCAATGAGGCAGTGAAAAAGGGAGTTTTAAATGAGAAGGAGTTCGTGTATTTTAGCAAAGTTTCTTGGAGCCTTCCCCTGGCAGCGGTCTCAGTTATTTCACAAGTGGGATAACTAGCTTATTTGTATATATATTTTTTTTAAAAAAGAACCCGCTTTTTTCCAGTCCCTTTGCTGGCTGGAACCTCTTCAATTCCCTTACGTTTCCCACTGTTGTTCTCACTGATACCAAACTCATTGCAAATACATTTTTCCCATCAAAATGTGTTAAGAAAATAAATCACCACTGAAATGCTTTTTCATGTGCGGGCTTTTGCCTCCAGTGCCTTCACTAAGCTAACGTGAGATGTTCCCCCAGCACCTCTCCTGGTGACAGGAGACTCCAACTTGGCAACGATGGTGATGGATGGGAGAGACAAAACACTCCGGGCGCTGAATTTGTCACCTGGGCTTTCAGTGCCACGTGGTGCCTCTGTGGAGCTGGAGGTGGGGACCAGGGTGGCCGTGGATGGAGGTTCCTCAGCAGCGCACCCCGGGCCGGAGCGGGACCGTGGCGAGTGTCCTCCCTTGAGGAGGGAGGATGGAGCTGGGGGTGGGCGCGTGTCCGGGCAGGGAGCGGCCAAAACCGAACTGCTGGGACTAGGAGGAAGATGCCATTTTCTTGCCTGGTTATGTTAAACATTTTACCCACCTCAGCCTCAGCAAGGAATTATGTGGTGACTTAGACGCACTCCCGACTTGTTTCCAGTCCCGTCACATCCTCCGAATCCAGCTGGAGACTTTTGGCTAGTTGCTCTCTATCGTTTTTGGGGATGGTACCAGCTTACTTCTAACGAAGGGAACAAGCAAGGTCACCGCACTGCTGGACCTGTTATTCTGCACAGGATCATTTTTTCCTGTTGCATTCGAGTCCAAGAAATAAATCCTGTGCTGCGAGTTTCCATATGTTCACCAGGCCGGGCTGGGTGGGTGCAGGGAGAGCAGCTGGCGCATGCCCGGCGTTACGGGACCATCGCACAGCAGCGCCTGGCTGCTCCCAGCCGGGCTGTGGCGGTCACTGGCGGCATCGACTGGTCCAAGACCTCGCGTGGGGCGAACAAAAGGTTATTGTGGGCTGGGAACAGATCCTGATGGAGTACTTCAATATTTTACTTTTAGTTCTGCTCAGAAACCTTTGACTGTTTTTTTACAAAATATCTGTTTAGTATGTATTTGTATATTTTGTATATTACCAAATACCTGTTTATTACAGATATTTCGTTGTAAAATACTAAAAATGCTGCATCCCTGGCTGTTTACAAGTAAACTTGGACTAAAAAAGTTTCTTGACCTTGGAGGGGTGAAAAAAAACCAGAGGCAGGCAAATGCATCCATGTGATGTTTGAGAAAGTCATGTATCCGGACTGGAATAAAAAGTAATTTAGTCATCCCTTTGGAGTTATTTTGAACAAGAAAATACATACTGAATATCAAATTTACATCCAGTTGCTTTGATATCAATGGTACTAAACTGCATGAATTTCTTAAAAGACAAAATTTAGATTTCCACCCTCCGCCTGAGTTTGCGGGCAGCCCCGGGCCAAGCTCGTGGCTGGAGCCGAGCCTGAGCGGGTTCCTCCGGGCAGCGTTGAAGGCTTTGCTTGGGATGCAACGAGCCGCTTTGCACAGAGTGTGTTCTTTGAAATGCTGCTGCCAAAATAGTTGGGCCAAATTGATGAATACATTGCGTTTAAATGATTTCTAAATCAAAGAAAACTCTTAATTGGTCCAACAATTAGCTTAGACATAAGATAGAGCATTGTAGCACAAAGTGCCGGGGTGAGACGCTGGCTGAGCTCCTGTTTACTCACCTGACAACACCCGGCGGGTTGTTTTAAACACTGAACACGTTAACGGTGATTAAATGCTGGAGGCAGGATGCTGGCTGGTGGCTGCACGCGCTGCCTGGCCAGCATTTCCCCACTCTCCCATTCCGCCCCAGCCTGTGCCGGCCGCTGCCCGTGCTGGGGCCGCGTCCCGGGGGAAGGACCCCGGGCACCCCCCACTCCTCCACAGCCAGCGCGGCCACACCGGGTGGCTCGGGGCGGCTGCTCCCTCCGGCATCGCCCGAGGGGTGCCTCCTCCTGCCCTCAGGATTTTGTAGTGGCTCAGCTCTTCTTGATGTGTTTCCTCACCAAATTAACTAACCAATATCTCATTAATTTTCATTTTGCCATCGCTAAAGACGTGCCGTGGGCTCCGTACTGACCTGCACAGCCCTGCGCTGGCCTGGCCGCAGTGTGGGATGGCGTCGGTGGTTGGATGCCTGTTGCCTGAGTGTTTTGGGCGTAGTTTAACTTGCTTTCTGTCAATTACTTGCCAGGGCTAATGAGGAGCTCTGCTGGTTGGTGTGAACCATCTGTGACCCTGGAATTAATGGAAGCGTGATGCGGAGGGCATGGGCGCAGGAGGGTGCCAGCAGCCCTGGGTCCCGGCGGGTCCCGGGGGAGCAGAGCCCCGGGGCTGGGAGCTCCCCTCGCAGAAACACCAGGCAATTTACCTAGAAAGGTTCTAGCTGTATTTTTAATGAATTTTTAAATAATGGTTAAATAATTTGGAATTTAAGTGTTAAGTGCTGTTGTAACTGGACTATTAATAAGTGCTTCTCATGTTTTGAGTAGGCTGGTAAAACGTTAATTAGACTAGCGATAAATTCCTGGCACCTCAGATGTGCGCTCCCTTTTGTCCGTAACAAGATTTTGAGTATAATAAATGAAGTGTATATATTTTTATGGCAAGCCATAACACTTCCTCTGAGGTATCTTAGGTTTCACTGGGTGATTCCAGCTAATTGTCCTTGAATTCATTATAGAGAAAACTCTCTGCTGTTATTTGAACAAACTGAGAATTTTAGACAGGGAGTGACCATTCCATGGCGATAACCTGCCAGAAACTCTTATTGCAGGGCCCTGGGTTTAATACCTTGGCATTCCTCCTTTGCTTCTGCTAATGTAGGGCAATAATTATCATTAGTGTGTCACCTGCCCTGAGTGGGACTTCTCTTCTGAACTTTGCTAGGTAGAAAAGTCCCTCCGTATTTCCTAATTGCTGGGTTGATGTTTTGGGCTGCTGCAGCTGAAGCGGGGCAGGAAGGGACCGGGCACCAGCAGCCTTTCGAAGGCCAGTGACCTTCTGTCCACAGCAGCTTTGGCTCGTAATTTACAATCCAGTCACTAGGATTATTTTGTAAATGTGTGAAAGCAATCTCTTACATGCTTATATACACACATAGAATACATAAACATAGGAAACAGATTTGCAGAGGTCGGTGCACAGCTGTACTTACTACTAGGGGCATATCTTTTTGAAATGGCTTTTTTTTTTCCTTGTTGGCATTTCAGTGAAGAAAGGTTTAAAATACAGCATATTTTAAGGGTATGAATAATCATTCTCACTATCTGATTTATGTTAACTTATGTAAAGACTGAGCTTAGGCAAGTTCATCTTGTCACTTGAGGGTTTTCTTTTACCCTGTTTTTGTTGAAGGTTTTTGATAGGAAAACAGATGCAAAGCAGAGTACATGTAAGGAACAGACACAGTCACCGAACTGATGGTTTGCAAATCCTTTAAAACTTTCTGCATATATTGATGTAAAACCTGTGATCAGGCTGCACCAAACTGTTTGACATATGGATCTGTGCTGTTGGTATCTGTCAAGAGCGTAAGAGATGGCACAGTGAGTCAAACGTAGTGGGATCTGGGAAACAGCCAGGTTCTGGTCCTAAGAAACGTGAGAATTGATCAATCTGTGGTGCATCCTGTGGGAACTGTGTGCCCTCAGCCCCACTCCGGGGGCTGCTGGGGCACTGTGTGTGGAGCGAGTGTTCGGTGCTCAGACAGGGGGTAAAATAAAAGGCTGGAAAATGCAGCTCTCTGGCTGTGCCAAGTCTGTGCTTAAGTGTTAGTCTGGCAGACACCCCTCCTTGAGCTGGTTCCCGTGAGCACGGCTCATCTGAAGCGGAGGGAGGCTGGGGCTGGTAAGGGCTGGTGGTGGTGGCCTTGCGGATGCCATCGGGGTATGGGGCGGCAGGACGGCAGCCCTGGGGACAGGGAGCTGCATCCCCAGGAGAGCATCCCCAAGGACAAGGCTGACGGCGCGCAGCCGCTCTGCGCCTGTCCTCCACTTCTGCGGTACAGGGACTCTGGGCTTTGTGGGGAAAGAAACTCTGGCAAGGGCTGGAGGGGCCTTTGGGGGGACTTGGAAACAGCCACTGTTAAAGTCCACGATACAGACATTGGCCTGTGGCTGCCTTTGGGCACATGGAAAATACACCAGGCAAAAATAACTTATTTTCAGTGATAATTTAAAAGAAACTTAGGTAATTTTCAGAAGTGCATTAGCTAAAGTACAGGTGAAAGAATAACTAACCACAGCGACTGAAAATATATCTGCCCGCTTTTGGCAAGACCAGCCCTATGCCTCGATGCTGAGGCCATGTGGTAGGTTCACACTGGAGTGACATTGGGAAAACGGTGACTTTAGCATTCCTGTAAGTGAAGGAAAGGCTCAGTTTCTTTGTTTTTCAGATTATGAGGAAGAGATAGCATGCCAGACTGCCCATTTAAAAAAAAAAAAAAAAAAGGAAAGAAAAGAAAAGAAAATCACCTGTGCCTAATGCAGTGCCATTATAAAGCAGTACCCTCTGAGCTCTGTGTATCTGTACATAGGAATTTGGTCTCCAACTGGTACTTAAATGAGGCACTCTCCTCAGTGAATGCATTTTCGGAGAAAGTCTGGTGTTGGATGGCTTTTTATGTAAACATTTCAGCAGAGGAGACCCCAGAGTGCTGGTCTGAAGTTGCAGCTTGCATTTGAAGTGTACATACAGAAAAGCAGTTTCCTTTCTCTCTTTCTTGGAAAAGCCTGCAGATGAAACTATTACCATAATGGCACAGCATATCGGCTGTGTTCCACAGACACACAAACCAGAGTGTTCCTTAAAAATTAGCTCATTTATTGGGATCTTGGCACAGTGTATTGCGCGGGCAGGGAAAGAAAATCTCTGCTGAGCCTGGTTTCTCCCGGTGCAAAGGTCCCTGCGAGCCCTGGGCAGCTGGCGCAGCGCCGGGGGGGTCGGTGTGACCCTCCCAGGGGTGATGGAGGGGGCAGCCGCATCCTGCCTGCCCAGGAACAGCCCCACAGTGACTGTACCAGCTCTGCTCCACTGGCTCCGTCTCTGCCCTGGGACCTGTCACAGAGCTCTGGCCCTACCAGCAGCTCCTCCGGATGGGCGATGGCCAGACATCGGCTGCTCGGTGCCGCTGTGGGGATGGGAACAGGGACGTGGTACAGCAACACCAAAACCACGTTCTTGCAAAGTCAGGATTGTGCAACAGACCTCTGAGCTCCTCAGACCACAAGTACATCGCTTCTGGGGCACCATCCTGCCCCGGGCTCGGCAGTGTGGGGCTGATGCCTTGTGAGAGCATCCTCCTTGGGGAAGCACATCCTCCAGAAGGACCAGCCTCCCCCAAAGCTGCTCTCAGACACACACAGGGCTTCTAGGACCCTGTAAATGCCCTCTCAGTTACTAAGAGAGGCACATGGAGGCCAGACTGCTCACAGGTGAGATAAACCAGCAATTACCACCCACAAAGACCTTCTATAAAACTGCATCCAGCTGCTTTCCTCCCCCTTTATCCCTCCCATCAGTTTTTCAGGTCTTGCTTGTGTTCCTGTATAAGGTAAGTCAAGAGATAGTAGTGAGGCTTACTTATTCCAAAATAATTTCTTTTGCTTGTATAGGAATTTATAAGTATCTCCTTGTTCTTCAGCTATCTAGAAAGCTGACCTCTGAGTCTGGAGAGGGCCTGGCTCCTGAGAGGGATCAGGGCATTTGTGAAACAAATCCTCTGGTGAGCTGCTAGGCTGCAAACTCAGCATGTATGAAAACAAATAAATAATCTGAGCTCTGCCAGGCAAGGCCGCTTCTGTGTGTGCGGATGGGAAGTGTATGTGAGCAGGAAGGCAGGTCTCAATGAATTTTTCTGTGGTATCTACTGTCAGTGACCAGAAGAGATAGCGTCTGCTGAAAATTACCTCTAGGTCAGTTAGTGCAGTTACTTCTGTGTAAGCAGAGACACGCTTCTTCTCTAAGCGCAGCTCTCTGGCACTCATAGCTATGAGAAGGGAATTGTCAGGGGCTCGTTCTTTGGCAGTGCCAAGTTTCTGTCCTACAGGCTTGAGTATCCTCAGTTCTATTCTGATATTTCACTATTTCTGCTGCTCTTTGGCTGAACACTTGACCTTGGAGGACACGTTGGCCTCCCTTGCTGCAGGCAGGGCGGGTGGGATTCCCCTGGGCTGGGTGGTCCCGTGGTGGTCCCATGTGCTGTGACGGTGCTTCTGGTGTCAGTGCAGCACCCTGTGCTTGGGGACCAGCTCAGCCCCTCCCCGGCCACCCTTGGGTGCTCCTGGGCATGCCTGTGCTGCAGGTCGGGCAGGGAGAGGTGGCCCACCCCTTGGTAAGGGCATGGGGTAGATACCTTCACAAGGGCAAAACTTGCAGGGGAGTTTTCTGGCTCCTGGCCTGATGGTTTCCATCTCTGCCGAGCGTTTTGGGCCCATAACCAGCAATGGTGGTCAGAGCTTAAGCCTTCTTAAAGGAAACCATCCCCGCTGAGGCAAAGCTGAGCTGCTGAGCCAGGAGCAGAGGGCTCGGACAGAGGTCCAGCTCCTTTAGAGGAGAAGTGGCTTTGCCATGAAGCTTGGCAGTGTCTGCAGGAGCGCCTGCTTTGCCCTTAGTGAACAGGTTGCTTTGGAAAGAGGTGTCTCCATTGCTGCTGGGGGCTGAGTGCCTCCTGCCGCTTCGGCAAGCCCGGGGTGCTGCGCAATGGGACACGGCGAGGGGTGGCTCCTGCCACAGCAAGTCACGGGCAGAACTGGGGATGCTGGAATAAACATCCTACCTCCTTGGCAGCGGTGCCTGGCATGCGGTGCTCTGTGGTTGACCCAAGAGCTGGGCCTGTGCCCCCCAGCCTGGGGAGGGGGTTCTCCATCACCACTGGGGGTTTGGAGAGGTGAAGTGCCTGTGCTGCACCCAGCTTCGGACCCGTGGGTTGTCCCAACAGATGGCCTGGGGCTCCCTGACTGGGTGGCAAAAGGTGTGAGGAAAGGGAGGGAGCACTGCCCCGTTTCCCAGGTCCCGAGCCTGGTGAAGCAGCCTCTCCCTCGCTCCTAGGCTGCAGTGCATCCCCCGCTCTGGGCTCTGAACCATGTGAATTGGTGGTTTGTGCCGGCAGGGCTCACACACGAGGCTAATGACTCCTGCGGTGGGGATAATACACTCCCACTTGTGTAAGTGGCACAATGGGCTCCAAACCTGTGGTTTAACTAGAGTATCTCCTTCTCAAACTAAAGCAAAAAAAAAAAAAAAAAAAAAATCTCAATTTGAAGACACCAAGTGCTGATCAAATGATACTGGCCCACTTCAGAGGATTTGTTTGATCCTTTTCTAAGTGGCTTAGGCTCCTTTACACTGAATATACAAAATCTTTTCTTATAACCAATTAAGATTTCTTCTAGGTATGGGTAACACTTCACTCCCTGTTCAAAGGATCTCCTCTCTCTGCTGGAGGAGAGCTTGGTGCATGGAGCGATCCGGCACTCAAAGGCATGGGGAAGGAGGGAAGTGCCTCGCTTGTTTTTCTGATCAATTTGTCAATTGAACAGAGCATTTAACAGAGGCACAAACACAAAATAATTGGCTACACTGCACTTTTCTCATGAGTACCTGCAAGCCGCTGTGTCGGAGAGAAGCCAGGTCTGCTGGGGTGATGCTGCGGGTGAGCACTCTCCTCCCAGCGCCCTGGTGGATGCACGGTGTGGGGACCAGTGTGGTTTGTCTGCTGGCTGTGCTGGGCCAAATGAGTGCGAGGGTTCTGGGGAATTGCCTTGGCAAGATGGCACGTGCTGTCCTGCGCCCTGTCCCCTCGCCTTCTGCAGGGGTCACTGCTGCCGCGCCATCCCACAGGCACCCGGCATTTGGGTGCAGCTGGGCTGGGCCGGCCCCATGTCCCCGTCCACTGTGGATCACCTCTTGATGGCACTAACATGCTGAAAGGACACTTTTCAGAGAGACATTCTTTTTCTGGGAGCAGTTGCCTGATGTCCGAGTGACATAAAACCTGTCTACACTTTTTTTTTCCCCACCGCTGCAGACCCTGTGCAGTGCGAGTGCTGAGCTGCGTCGTCTCCTCCTGCATTCTCAGTTGTTTCTGCTTGCGTGGCCGGTCAATTATATTTTAGCAATGCCTTTGAAGGCATTTTGTTTGCACAGGTGTCACTGAAGATTAAGTTTAGCATATGAAGTCTATTATTTGGAGCTCATGCTCCCCCTATCCCTAGGAAGAAACTTGGCTCAATTGTCAGAGCCTTGGAGAGGTTTGCAGAGCTGGCAGCGAGCAATATAAACATCTTTTAACAGCTCTTTTAATCTAGCAGAAATAAAGTCTAGCAAAAACCAGTCAGTGAAAGCTAAAACCTGACAAACTCAGACTAGACATAAGACACAGGTCTTGACTACTGACGGTGATTAACCAGGACTGCAGCTCACCCTGGGGTATAGCCCGCTCTCTGGCACTTGAAGTCTTTGATGTCTCTCTAGATAGCTGGGAGCTGGTGCGTGGGTGGGTTGGTTCATAGGAGATGCATCTCTGAGGCTGAGGGGGACTTTGCTCCTCATCCCCATCAGGGGCTATTTCCCCATGGATCCTGGGGAGCAGCAAGTGTGGCGTATAGACAGGAGGTGGCTTTATTTTAGTGGGGTTCAGAGCTATTGGACTCAAATGCCAATAGAGGAATCCATATCGTGACTTTTTATTATTTCCTTCTTGCCTTGGGTTTAGTGACCAATAACATTATTATTGACATTCCCTTTGAAAGATGGCTGAAATGAACAAACTGTTCATTCATTACTCATTCGTGATTGGCAAACTTTCTTGTATGATAAATTAGGCTAGTGGGTTAACTGTAAATGCAGTGAATCTGATGGCAAGTGAGAGCTCCAAGAGCTGAGTCCCCAGTGCTTCAGAAGATGGGGGATCTCATGGGAAGGTGGTCCTTCTTCCTCAGGAGACATCACACCCCAATAATTTCAACACTCTTGCCCTAATGAGTTCCTATATTCTTCTTTGTAAACTTCTCCAGCCCTGCCTTTTACATCTCAGCTCAGTGTTACTGTTCCCGTCTTCATGGCTGCTAACAGGTTTGGTAGTTTTGCATGTTACAAAACTACTTCTGGTTATGCACGGTCACAGTTATTCAGTTTCTATTTATTAAAATTATTTCACAAAGTGCTATTGAACAAGGTCAGATATTTGAAGGCAATAGTTAATATATAATCTTTGGAGTCAATACATGAAACACAAGCTGAAATGTCACATTTTTTTCTATCTGATGTACTGAGATGGTGAGCAGTTTGGGGTATAAATTATCTTTTCCGAAGCACAGTCAGTACTTAGTACAATGTTTTCCTCAATGTAGCTGAAGAATCTAGCCACTACCATGTATGCGGGTAATAGTTTCAATGAAAGGCATTCCCTGAAGTAACTAATAATTGAATACTCACTCCTGAATCAATCTGTGAGATTTATATGAAGTTTTACATGAATTAGTATATCCTTAGGAGTAAAATTTCAAAGCTTGAAATTATTCGTAGAGTAAGTTCAAAGATCCGTTATCCTTCCAAAAGGGGTTTGCTGGCGTTACAGTTATAGTTGTTACAGATTAAGCAGTTAAGCAGTTACAGATGTTCTAATTTCTGTTGTTGAGACTTCTCTGCTGCAGAGCTGGGTTTGCAGCGGGAATCGGGTACTCGACACCCCTAACACCAGCGCAATGCCCAGTGATGTTGGTGGGGCAGCGGTTTGTTGATAACAAATTACAGTTTCTTCACCAGTCATCAAACAAAAACTTCCTGTCGAGAGTGGGGAGGGCTAGGCCCCCAGTGGGACGCGATGCTGGCAGTGCCGCAGTGGGAACCCTGCCTGGACCGCGCAGCTCTCGGTGGGGGGTGGCCTCAGAGGTGCCGAGGATGAAAGCCTGGGTGGTTCACTCTCTGCCGTGCCCTCCCCCGGCTGGGTCTGTGCCCCCCATCGCTGGTGGTTGTGGGGGTCAGGGGGGTGGAAGATGCACTGCAGCCAGATTTTGGGAATGGTCCAGCCCGTCCCCAGCAGCTGTCAGGGACACGGCGTCAGGAACATGATGCCTGTCACATTATGAGCCACCCGCTCTTGCAGTACCGACCCTCAGCACCAGCTGCGGACCATGTAGCTGGCCATGTACTGAAGTAAATCAATGTTATCACAGAGTGGCTGCTGAGAGTCCATTCCCCAGACCATCTCTCCCACTGTCTGGGGTCTTAGCTCTGCTGAGGCCAGAATTCTTAAAGCTGGGCTTTAGTAAAACGCCTGCCCTGCTAGAGGAACAGCATATGCTGACTTTATTGGCAAGGGTGTCCTGTACGACAAGACATCTCTAGAATAATGAGGCCACTGCTATTTCTTCCTACTGTGTAGCAATTTGTCCAGGAGATGCAACTTTCCCATTGCATTATGCTGATCCCAACAGCAAAACAGATCTTCCCTCGGAAGGAGTCAGAGCATGACTTCAGTTGATATCCCTGTGGAACAGCGGTGTTGGTGGAGGCTTGCACAAGCCGTCACTGCCTGTGGCACTGGTGTACATTTTCTCCTCATTTTTCGGTCCGCCGGTCCCTTGGGGAAGCTCTCCAGGCAGCTCCTGTCGGTAGTGCCCGTGCTGCTGTACCACCTGCTCCAAAATTCCCCCAAGTGGTGGGAGAGGGCCGTAACGCAAATGCCAGCACGCAGTGCTGAAATGTCCTTCGGGCTTTGTTTTTTTTTTCCTTGGTGTCTTCAGTATTTCCTTGCACAGGGGGGCTGTAGAGATCAGTACATGGAAATGCGCACTGTGCTCCGAGGCCGCGACTGCTTTCTCATTTCTCGGTAGCAGCGAATCCAGCTGAGCCTCATGCACGGCTGGAGATCACAGCGGGTCGGGCACCACCATTCCTGCCTGTGCTGAAGGGCTTCAGCTCTGCTGGACGCTGTTTGTGCTGGGCAAGCAAGGAGCTTTCTCTGGCTTTCACCGTACTGCAGAAGAAAGAGAACAAGGTCTGTGAAATGTAAGAGCTGACCCTTTTCCCAGGTGCAGCTTTTCCTGTTAGAGCTTTTGGACCAATAGTACGGTCCCCAAAGGTATTGATGGGGACTGTTCAGGTTTTAACTAACACTTGGTAGGGTTAAATTCACATTTTTCAAGACTGGTGTTGATGCAATTGCCCTCAGGTATTATCTTCCCAGTGGTGTAGAGCTTAAGTGTATGTTAACAACCACTTTACTTTCACACTCGCTCCAGAGGCTCACCTCGGTAGGTGTTTTTAGAAGAACTGACTTTTCTGCAATGTGACATTTTGAGCAGTGAAATTATAGAAGCAGCAGACCTCTCGTCCGACTTGCTTTTAAGACTTATTCTTTCTACTTGTAAAATAATCCAAGTAAGTCTTCACTTACTGTCTTAAATTAAACAGTTGCAGAGAGCCCTCCCAATTCCCTGTGGATTGTGCGCTGTCAACCTGATAGATCTGCATTTGCCATCAATATCAGATCCTGCCATGTTCCTCTTTGCTTTGCAGATCCCTTGGTTTGCCCTTCACAAAGCAGCCCCTGTGGCCGCGCTCCCCGGCAGCGACCACAGCCAGGGTCACCGGTGCCGAGGGCTGCTGGGCTTTACAGGGAGTTTAGGCTTATTGCTGGTGTTTTATTTGTGGTACCTCATGATGCGGTTGGGTACGGTTTTTTGTTGTTGTTTTGTTTTGTTGTTTGTT